>JAEIFV010000789.1:0-145536 GCA_018904265.1 Lordiphosa collinella
ATGTATTGCTTATGCCCAGAGGTTTCTGATGAATGCTCTCAAGTGTGGACAACAGCCCACACAAAACTCAGCACCTTTTCAGTTGTCCTCTTAACCCCCCACTTCCCCTCACCCACTAGATTCTCGGACCCATCCAATCGAGGTACCCTTCTCGAATTGGACTTGGACTAGTCTCAACATCCCCTTATCTATCCTGGCATCTTTTCTTTTCATATTCACCATTTTCTACATGGATCATTCTCAGACCCAGCTGTTGTTAAAAAAAAACTGAATGTTGTATGTTTGTGTCAGCAATGTTCATAGCCAGCTTTGAACTACCCTGCTCGACGTTCGGGGCATCGGGAAGCAAAGAGAGCGCTGCTTACGCTCTGTTGCCGGACTCCGGACTTCGGCTATGGAGGAACATTGCTTATTTGTGTGCTAGTGGCTGTCTGATGCACACGGGAAAAACGAAACAAAAGGCACAGGGAGAGAGAGGACGAGACACACTTACAAAGTTATGGCTGCAATTTCGTTATGCATGAGTCCTCATACGCGCGGCTATGGGTCTGTGCGAGAAACAACAATGCAGCCGAAGCGTATAGAGTGCGGGCACCCCTAAAATTCATATTTGTGTACTTGGCATTTATCCTTAAGTGGCAAGCTTAGATCCGACCAATTGGCATGCCTTTATTCTCCGCCCAAAAGATGAAACACCCCTTATTTAATCCCATAATAGAACCCTGCCGCTGGTTGGCTTATTGACCGAGTTTGGTCAGGTATGGTTTACTTTTGTAGCAAATAGCGGATTCTCCTAAACCCGCACTCAATTGTTCTAATGTGCTGCAACACTGTCGGTTGATGAAAATATAAAATTTTCTTTGATTTATTTCAGAGAATCTCCGCATCGGCTTGTCGCCGTTTTTATGCGACTTTTTCTCTGTTTGGTTGGTACTGTGTTGATGTGTGCGATGCGATGATGCGATGCTTCCTGTCCAGCTAGCGCCTTTAATGTAATTTGCTATATTAAGGAGCGCTATGTAGTAAGTGGAGAAAACATGAGCATGAAGAAAGAATCTTATTGAGAACAACAAATTGTTTACTGGCCAAAACCAAAGGGGAGGAGTTTGGTAGGTGGCAAAACAAGTTTACATGGAAAGATGTAGAAGTTGCTCTTCCGCCAGGGAAACAATAATGAAAACTGCAATACATGGCCAACAAACAAGACAAAAAGAGGTTTGTCAGAGGGATTTTTTGCACACACACACACACACACACACATATCATTTCATTGGAGGACAGCGACAGCAACTGGAAAGTATTGATGATTGAAACGCGGAGACTGCTGCGTATGTGTCCTAAAGCCCCAAGGACAAGTTTCAGTTGCCTCTTCCTTCTTTTTGTTATCTCTATACATTGGGCCGTTGTTTCCCAGTTTCTTTCATGTTTTTCAAATTGCGCTGGGTGTGAAACTTTTCAGTTGGTTTTGTATTGCACCAGCGAAGGGAGACACATGGAGCGAGACAGCAGATAGGAAGCAAGCGCAAATTATGAGATGTCCTTGCTTTCGTTGATGTAAGAGTATCCCTGTTTCTTTCTCTTCCTCCTTTAGTTGCCAACTTTAAGCTTTTAGTTAAGTGAACGGAGACGTTTGTGTTGCGTTGAGTTGCTCTGTTTAGTTTATTGTTAACATTCGCTGCAGCAAAGAGTTGAAAGGAGACAACTGATTGAGACTACCTGACGATGCTTTTTGCGTCCAACACAGGCGCCAAGGTAGTCAAATGAAGTGCCAATCAGTGCCAAGACTTGA
This sequence comes from Lordiphosa collinella, assembly GCA_018904265.1. Classification (NCBI taxonomy): domain Eukaryota; kingdom Metazoa; phylum Arthropoda; class Insecta; order Diptera; family Drosophilidae; genus Lordiphosa; species Lordiphosa collinella. The sequence continues at coordinate 1,790 of JAEIFV010000789.1, forward strand.
TGAGCTGAGGTGGGCGACTGAGAGCGACTGGACAAGCGGAATTCTGCTCGCTTGAAGACTGGACACAGGAGCTAAGTCCATGGTCATGCGGGGTAGGAGGGGGGTGGCCAATCAGTGAGCCAGCTAACAAAGATTTAAAAGAGCGAATTTGATGAAGATTTTCGCACACAGAAATCACTGGAAGCCTGCAGCCTAAGCTACGTTTCCCCCACACAAAATAATCACATTAAATTTAGAAAATGCAGCTCTCATAATTTTCCTGTTTTTTGCCCTTTCGCTGCCCACTTTTTGGCATTCATGGCGGAAAATGGCATAAAGCAAAAGAGCCCGCGGGCTCGTGCCAGAAAATAATTGTAGTTTTTAATGCCAGATTTATGGAAAGAATTGTACTTTGTGGGAGGGTAGGAGGCAGCCCTCAAAAGTAGCAGCAGCAGCAGCAGGAATCAAAATAATTGCAACGAAAAGGAAATCTGTGCTAATTGCCGTGATTAAGGCAGCAAAATTCAAATTTTTAAAGTGGAAAGTTCTTGCTTCTTTCCTTACGGTTCTGGGTTTCTTATTATTATTTCAAGAATAAACACAGAAAGCTAACCAATTAAGCAAAGAACCTGTAGTTCAGCAGGCCATGTTTTCCCCTCATCATTTGAAGAAGAGTTAAGTTTTCAATATGTTTTTTGTACTCAGAGCTAAAGCATCCTCTTATTCTGAGGATTCTGCTTTGAACAATGAGTTTAAGATTCCATTCAGGCAGGTAATTGCAAATAGCGGAGCAACGTCACTTCACCTTGCACTATGGGTAATTTAACGAGTCGTGAGGCCAAAACCCATTTTCTGAAAAGTCGCCAATTTGAAATATTTTTCAGTGCAAATCGTTAACAAAGATGGGATCTTCAATTTTGCGTACCAGAAATCTCACAGGATGGCGCCACTTCGAAGAAATCAGCTGTTAAACACAGGGTTGTATTTGCAAAGCACGCGCTACAAATTGTACGGTTTTGCCTGCAATTTGAATGTACCAACAAGTGAAAACTAATCAACATTGACAATTTTTTGAAATTGGGTTCCAATCAGTGTGGTTTGTACTATGTGGGCTTGTGAGTGTCAAATGTAGAAATTGATCGTGGCTTCCTCTTAGTAATATAAAAATGTAAGTAGTCTAGTAAACGAAAATTTTTCAGTAAGGTATATACTAGTTTCAGATTTTGAAAATTTCGATTTTTTTTGGCTTAAATCAGCGTTATAATGTTAAAACATCCCTGAAATTTTTAAGCAAAAAAAAAATACAAATTCGTGATATTTTGATTTTTTGTAACAGGTAGGTCGGCAAAAACTACAAAATTGGAGTGCATTTGCTGTTGCGCTCGCCGCATGGGCACGCACGGAGCGAGAAGCCCAACACCAAATGTACGTCGAAGAAGAAGGTGAACTGTATGCTCCTGGCGTTGGAGACCGACTGATATCGCAAACCTTCTTATTTCCAAAAACAAAACAAAAACGTAAAAACAAAAACAAAAACAAAAAAAACAAAAATAAGTCTCATTACTTTTCGATCAACTATGCTTCCAAAAAGTTTCAAATCGCTGCTAAAAAAGTCATTGAAAACTAGCTTATACCCGAAATAATAAAATAGTGCTAAATCAATACTCTTCACTTTTTGGTTGTTGTGATTTACCCCCTGTCCTGGCGCACTCTTTCCAAATTTCTCGAAAAAGTTCTTGACCGATTTTGATAAAACTTTTTTCCGTGAAAGCTAATAGCCAGATGCAACTAATCGATGCCTAAAACCTACAAAGTTTTTTTTTCTATTTTAGAGAAAGCTGTCGAAACTTCTCTTAAATGCGATTATCTCGGAACCACTTTTTCACCCTGGTGCGTCAGATTGCGAGGCCATTTGTTGACCGGATTTTCTCTTATAGTTTATTTTAAATTGCTCGTAATGGTTTAAAGTCGCTATGGTCGAACTCAGGATATTTTTGATCGGTCCATAAACAGCGGAGTTAGGGCCATTTTAAGGGGTAAAATATCAATTTCTCGAAATTTTGACTTTGAGAACCCTTTTCCCTATATATAGACCGATCCCAGATATCCTAGTTCCACCATAACCACATCACCCCAACAAAACCTCATTTAAATTTTTTTATCCGATGACGCGTTCTCTGGAAATCTGACGGATCTTCAGGCACCTATGTTTTAAAAAAATGGGTCGACTTCAGCGGCCACAACAACAACAACCGCTGCAACAACAACTACAAAAAATTTTAAAAGTTAGTTTGACAATTATCTATCGAACAAAAATTGGTTGTCTGTAAAGTCGGTTTACTTGACGATAGTTGAACGTGACAACTTCTTTAGAAAATGTGATGTAATGGCATTTTCCAAAAGAAAATTTTAATTTCATTTGTTTAATAGATTTGTATGTATATAGAGAAGGAGGTAATTGGAAATCACAAATTAACACTTAACATTAAAGATGTACACTTTTAAGTCTAAAGTAATATGTATGTATGTCAAAAAAGTCTTAAATTGGCATAGTTTTTGGTCCAAAAATATTTGTATCTGAATCTTTTTTAAACCCTGGAAAATCAGATTAACATATATTCCAATTTAAACAGTCAGCCAACATTTGGTTAACAAACTTGGCATAGTTAGGTCTTTTTTATACTACCCAGAAAGCTATAAACACCGTTTCTTCCTTTCCTTGATCTGATCTTTTGTAAAAGTTTTGGTAAAGTGTAAGTCTTAAAATAATTTTCAATGCATTTCTGGAAAATGTCGCTTGGGGAAGGCTCCAAAGAAAGTGTGAAGAAACAAAATGAATACATTTATTTTTGGCGGGATTTTGTAGCGCAGTGATAGTGCCTGACCCTACACAGGCAATAAATCCATATATTCCATGTATTTCCGATTCGATGTAATACCGATTCAATCTCAAAATCACAGCACAGTCTCCAATTGTGCTCGGTGTATTTAAGTTTGATTAGTGAATTTCCCATTGAATTGTTTATATGTTTCTTATAATGTACCTTTCCTGTATCTGATCGATTTTCCCGAAGAATACTGACTATTTTTGCACTCATTTTTTTTGGTTAAATGGAATTCTATGCCATCTGCATGTCACCGTATCTTTAATTCGCTATAAAACAATGAATAATAGAAATACAATTTTTTCGCCCTTAATACTCCTTTCAACATTACTATGCTAAAAAGGAAGACGAACATATCAATAGGATTAGCAATATAACAAATTTTTAAACAATATTAATTATTGTTTACGCTCCGAAATTCATTTTATTAGCAGCACTTGCCTCGCAAAAATTTTCTTGTCAATTCGATTTCCGTTAGACCAGAAACTTTAAATCTGCTTATAACCAAAACAAAATATGCGTAGAAGCTTTTTTCCCGTTGATCGTCTCTTCACAGGGAGAGCGTACTGAGAGCCACTCTCTCTGTTTACAAATGTCAAATGACAACTAAGCACAGCTCACAGAGAGTGTTGGCCTGTTGAAACAACAACAATGCGTTGGTCTGCTGAGCTATATGTGTGAAGTGTGTGTATGTATTAGTACATGGTAACGACAAAGCTAGGTAACGACAAAGCTAGGTAACGACACATACGTCATGTTTTTTCGTTCGTGCAGCCGGCTCTATCGAATTATAAGACGTTGTCACGTCAAAACTTAAAGCCAGTGGGCCGACCGAAGCTACCATACACCACTAAGAGCAACAGGTCGCGTAGAAAGCTCGCTGCAGATCTTGCAAGATCTGAGCAAGGCAACGTAGCTTTATTAATTCATGCTGCAAGCATGTTAAATGTGTTGACGGGCACCAGGTCATCTCAAGCTTGCCCAATTTGCGGATCCAAACCTTCGGATTTCCTTAAAAACAAACATTTCAAGTGTGCAAAGTTTTACCAATCCTCAGCCACTTAAAGTAAGGATTAAGTCCTCTACACAGCTGGGTACGAGTGTTCGAATTTATTTTGAATGCAGCATATAAATGTCGCGTGAAGAAGTGGAGAAATTCACAGGAAGACGACAAGAGAGAGGTTTCTCAGCGAAAGAAAGAAATTCAGGATCTTTTTTGGGAACACCTTTCGTTGAAAGTTGACCAACCAAAAGTTGGAGGATTTGGTAGTACAAACGATGGAAGCACTGCTCGTCGTGCATTTTGTGAGCCACAAATATTTTCAAATATCACCGAAAATTTTAGAATAATTTGAATATGCTTTTCATTTCAGTTGCCAATAGCAGTTGCCTTTTGGGACTGCAGAAATAATTATCGACAAATATCCTTGGCTGCCAATGACCGCAACAGTACACAAGATTCTGGTTCACTCAAGTGACATTATTCAAAATTCTGTTCTTCCTGTTGGATATTTTAGAGAGGAAGGAGCCGAGTCCCGGAACAAATATTATAAGTCGGATCGCCTTCATCACGCGAGAAAAGGAAACAGGATACTAAATTTCACAGACTTGTTTCAGAGAGCGATAGATACTTCCGATCCAATCATATCTTTAGTGAATTTGGATAGGAGAATTCAGCGACAGAAGAGAATTTGTCTTCCTGTTGAAGTTTTGAATTTATTGGAAAGCTCTTTTAATTCGGACGACACATCGGAGGATTAATGTAGTTTTTTTGAAATTGATAATCTTTTCGAATTTCCATGCAATATTGATCTGGAAATCGAAAAGCATGAATTTTTATAAAAGGTGTGTATATAGAACACGTTACTTACAAGATATTCTTAATTATTGTTCAATGCAGGACTGCAGTACGAATGCGCTTGGGTTATTTTTTCTAAAAAGATTTTTCTTCGCCTTACAGACGTGCCACGCCTAGTTTTGACAAATAAATACAGAAAAAAAACTACCCCAATATTGTTCTAAAAATTTAATAAAAACAACAAGTTTATTTATTCAGAAAGGGGGTGGAGCCACGCCCATCTTCTTCCTAAATCTAATACCTAATGGTTACATAAACACAATGCAAAAAACCGAACTTAAATATCTTGCTTCGTTTAAGAGTTATTAAATTTGGCCTCACAAACTCGTGAAATTACCCATAGTGCTTTGGTATGAAAGATATACTAAAATTCAGCTCTATTTGTCGAGCCACCAAAAATACACAAACTCTAGACTGCTTCAAAGCGGCGAAGGGCAGTACTAACACAGTTCGTATGGCGTCACAACCTCTTCCTCGGCACTTGTACACTGTTTGCTTCACTGTAGTCAAATGTTTCCACACCCTTGAATAGAGTAGCAACTCAAGGCCTAAGATCAAAACATTTTGAGTAAGCCACAATTGCACTAGCTATATTCCTGACATTCTTGGAATCTGGTTACTCCACTTGAGAGTATTGTGAAAATGAGTTGCCTGATTAGTGGGGACTAGCTTACGCAGAAAAGAACTTTCTAAAAAACTACTTAAAGCTTCAAAATTTCAAATCATAAGTTTCACTAAATTTACCAGATGGTTACTTGAACATTTGCCAACAGAAGTAATTTTTTAAATTTAATTTTTGCTTAGAATTTGTACCCCTTTTTAGTCAGGTATCAAAATTGTATGGGCTTGAAGCTCAACTAAGCTTCTTATGGCTAAACCAATTGTATCGTTTAGCTTATCACCAAATAAGGCGGTGGCAGTTGGTGGCAGGCGACTTGCAGGTGCATGTCATTTGTGGTTTTTGACCGCAAGCCAAAGATTCTGTCACACCGCTGATAGAAAAGCCGTCCAGGAGTTTAGTGCAGTTCATTAGTGTCTAATTGTAGATGTATGTGAGTGTTGTGTGTGTATGTGTGTGTGTGTGCCTCGATTTGCATCTATTGAATTGTCAATGCTCTGAGCAATGACCGCAGCCAGCAGCAGAAAACGAGAAAAGAGAAAGGCAGCTGCAATTGAAATTGTTGCGGTTGATTTTACAAGTAAATTGTCACAGCCAGTTGTCCACTGCACCCTCCCTTCCTCCTCAACCCTGCAGCGTCACTCGTTGGCAATTGGAAATGCAATTTAGCGTGTGAGCCGCTTCGTTTTCATTCTACTCGGTTTACTCGATTGTTCCTTACCTTTTTCCCCCTTTTTTTTTTTTTGCATTTTTTTGGTTGCAGTTTTTGGCCTTTTTGTTTTGTCAAATAATTTGAACTGGCAACCGCAGTTCTCGTTCTCCCTTCAGGTGTATTGGCTTTTCGCGTTCGATTTCGCGTTTCAATTCGTCGCCCAGCAAAAGTGTTGCCTACTTTTTTGGGCTACTGCGGGGGGGGTTGAAAAAGTTTTACATTTCAATTTGTCTTTGACAGTCTGTTTGTGTGCAATTGCAACAGAAAAAGTTTGCTTTAGTTTAAACTGTGATTCGTTTTCTGCTTAAATTTTTTTTTGGCAATCAAAAATCGAGTTGAGTCGGAGGTGGAGGGCAAATCAATCAGACAAATGTTTAATATTTTTCGCTATGCGCTTCACAAGACGCGCGTTGACACACAATCCATGGCAGCCATGGCACCCTGCCAGGATAACAACAATTGGCGCGCTGTCTTCGTCTTGGGCTCTGTGTGTCAGCTGTCAATTTTTCAATGATGACTTTGCTGGCAAGGGCAACGTTGATGAGGATGACGACGACGTCGACGACGACGACGGAGCTTAGGTAAGCAGAAGTTTTCGTTTGACTTTCAAGTGCAGCAGATCACAAGGGGGTTTTAGGTTCAATTGGAAAATAAAAAGGCATTTAAAGGGTGCTTCTTAGGTGGAAGCTTAATTTGGAAAACCAAGAATTGAAAGATGAAGTCAGATCTAGAGTAAGCCCAGCGTGGACCACATTGAGCTCTCTCTCTCACATGCAAAACTCACATCCGTTAGCTTTGACATCGTTTATCTTCGTCAATGCTTTTTGATTTACGTGCCTGGTGATTGCTTCCCTCTCCGCCTGCCTTTCGCCACGCGGGGCCAACTAATGTGTCAGGTCAAAGGCATTTAAATACAATTCCCTTCCGACGTTCCTTGGCTTTAAACAACAACACAAATTGCGTTACGTGTAGCCACGTTCCAGGCAAAAACGGGTCTCCACTTGCTTATTATTATTTCATCTTCCGCCCGTTGTTGTTGTTGTTGTTGCTGTTGGTAGGCAATTTCATTCAATTTCGTTTACGTATATTTCGCGCCGAAGGCAATTGAAGGCAACAAACAACAGCGATAACAACCCGCTCTCACCTCAGCTCGTTAGCATTTGGACATTTGCGGTTTACAATAAACCTAAAGCTGTTGTCCTGAAACGTGAAACGTGTCCTGCGAGTGTCATTAGCGTCGGAATCGTTGGGGCAAATCAAACAACTTCGGTAACCATAAATTGTTGTGAGCAGGAGAGCCGTGTAACAGCCCAGGTTGATGGTCTTCTTATGTTAATTTTTCAAAAAACTCCTTTTTTATGACTTTGACGCACCGCAGCCAAGAAAACGGAGAATCATGTATCGGAAGGAACATAAGAAAGAAATATATTTGTAGCATGAAAAATGCATGTGATTCGCTCGAAACAAAATGATAAATTATTCAAAACGCACAAAAAAAAAAAAAATGAGGAGACACGTTGCGTATGAGTGATTCAAAGGAAAATAAATAAGGAAATTGTGTGTGTGTGTGAGTGTGTGGAAATGTGACAGTGGCGTAGCTCCAAAGAGGAGCCTTCAATAACAGGCAGGTGCGAGCATAAGGAGAAGAAAACACGTAAGAAATCGATAACACATATTTTTTATAAGGCGAGAGAGGTAAAGAGTGAGTTTAGGTGGACTGAGGCGCACACACTGATGCACTCAAAACCTGAAATGTAGATTTCAACATTCCTCAAAACGTTTTCTTGGGGTTTTTCCTTTTAGAACAGTTCAAAAGCGACACAAAAAGAAAAAACAATCCCTCATACATGCCAGACACATACTGCTTGTATTTATCTCTGACTGGCGCCATGCCCCGACAGCAATAGATTTGTTGTTGTTTTCGCTTCGAAGCGTGGCAATTGCACCTGTCGATCTGTCCCGTTGAGAGCGGCGAAATAATTTTTAATGCATCTGCTTGGCGCCAGTTGGTCTGGCCCACCGCCGTTCCAGCGCATAAAGACCTCTAAAACTCTGAAGAAGTTTCGTTCTGGGGCTTCGAACCCGTTAGTAAGTCTAAGGTTCGATTCTCGGCCTTGTTGCTTTAGTTATCCAATCTTAATACTTAATTCTAAGCTGTAATCATGGAATCTGCGCTCGTAGAGACATTTTTGGGTAAAAAATTAGACATTTTTTTATTAGAACTCAGCATCTAGCTTAGAAAGCAATTAATAACACAAATACTGGACAGAATGGACTTCATTTATTATAGATATTCATAACATTCATAGCTAAGCTTGCCGTTCTCTTCACAATTTCACAACAAAGTCTTAAAAACTTATTCTTATACGCTTAAGGCAACTCTTTAGAAGTAAGGCATAAACTTTTCAATTGACATTTTGTCAATATTTATTTGCCTGTGCCCCTTCAAAAGGAAACATTTCTGCGCTCCTGTTTGTCGCGTTATTTCGATTCTCAATTGATGGTGGTTCATCAAGCCTTTTATTTCAGCCTTTCGCATTTTTATTGCTTTTCCAAAATGCAATATATTTGTGTGTTCGCTTTGATTATGGTTATTATTCGTTGGCTTTTCACTTTTATATGAACTTAATTCAAAACCAAAGAGAAGGAACCTAAGCATTGATACTATTTCACAAATAAAATACCCAACTTAAGTGCCAGCGCAGGTTCAGTTGGTAACTTTCATTAAATAGTTGGTTGTTCTTAATCAGAACATAATGAAAAACTTAAGTATAGGGCCCTGTTCCGGTTTTCAAGAACAACCTCACAATTGATTGTTTTGCATGATCAAGGTCAGGTTTGGAGTTTTAAATTCATTCAACGAATTAATGAAATACATTTGAACATGACGGCTAGCTGTCTCAAAAAAGTTAACGGCTTTCGGCATGGCAAACCTTCGTCAGTTCTCAGTTTCACCTTATATACAACGTTTTTCAAATAAGATGCAAAATGATAACGTTTACACGAAAATCGACTCGAAAACCGGAACAGGGCCCATAGTAATTTGATTAAGTGAAACTTAAAAGATTAATTTCCATTTATGCCAAAGGTACACAGAGTATATTTAGTTTGAACAAAGAAGTAACTGCCAGAGGGAAGCATCTTCGAGTCGATCTGTCTGTATGAACTAGTATATCTCAGAGATGTTCAGTGATAGAGGTTCGACAGGTAAGCTTAAGTTCGAGTAAGATCTCGATGAATGTGCTCCATTTGGAAATGGTAGCTGGTTTGACATTGTCGTCCCAATCCAGGCATTCTAACCAGAGAGATTGACGTTTGCGGGGTCAAACAAAGTGGATGCGTGCGATAGGACTTGACGCTTTGTTATTGGGGTAACAAGATTGGGTGGACAGATATCATACGAAAAGTAATCATCTTTAGCGTTCCATCGTATACCGAGAGTACGGGTGGTGCTGGAGTCAGTAACTTTAAGAAAATGTCTCTTCCTCCTGAAAGAGTTCCATTCTCATCTGCTTTTACTATCATTAGATTAGATTTCGCTGGTCCTTTTGACATAAAAGCAACACCTATTCGCTCAAATCGCATTCTAAAAGGGAACTTTTCCGTATCTGCCTGTTTCGCAACCAAAGCAATGCACTTGGAATCAGTCTCTCAGCCAAAAGTACATCTTGCAGCCTTAAGCGTTTGTTTTGTTATCCGACGAGTCATCCCGCCATAGGATGGTCTCAGATAACGGTCGCAATTTCGTTAAAGCTAGCCTCTTGAACTAAAACTTGCGCATGTGATAAGTCGTATATTTGTGGAAGCTCCTGCCTTTTTACTAAACATCTCGTGGCCAGATCCTACTTGCCAAACCACCCTCGACTGCTGCCACTGCAGCACAACACATCACCCGCCGCAACCGGCAGAGCAACAACAACAGTCCACCCCCATACTTGGCACCGTTCTCCTTTTGGCCAGAGGTCGTGGGTCGATCCCGCCCGGAACATCTTATGAAAAGCTTTTCTTGTAAACCACTCACCCCATCTCGGCTGTTGGCGACAGCTTTGTAGTAATTAGCCATGAAAAGCTTCTCCGCGTTAAACTGTACCTCTTTAATGATTTGAGCTTCTGAAAAGCACAAATTTTTGATCGACGTTCTTACCTATAATGACTTGAGCTTCTGAAAAGTTTCACGCTTTTAATGGGAATGGTGCTTAGAACATTTTGATTGTCCAACTTAACGCCTGCCTTTGCTATAGACATACTAAGACTAATCCTTTTGATAGAGTACAAATTTCATTAGAGCTCTAACTTTTCGCCCAGTGTATGACATACGCCAAGTCACTCCTGCCCTTAGCCGGAAGATGCCTCCGGTGCCTGGCAATTTGTTACGCTTAGTTTTGTTTGCCTTTCTCTCCCCTCTCTCTCTCTCTGCCTTTCGCTCTTCCGCCTGCCTGGGATGTCACTAATGAAGCAGAAGTTTCGGTTTTAGCTTCACGTTCGAAAACTCCTCAAGTGTAAGTAAATTAGAAAAGGGTTTCCACATCCACCACCACCACACCACACCTAGGCCCAGGATCGGATCAGGCCCGGGTAACAGGCTACAAAGGCATAAAAACTAGTCACATGAGGGGGGAGTGTGTGGCCATTGAAGCCTGAGCGTTTTTGATTGAAGGCGTTAAAATTCTTGTGTCTGTGTATGGGTGTAGGGTGTGTGTGTGTGTGTGTGTGTTGGGGCATTGTTTGTTTGGGGACTTATGCTTTGGTTTCCTGTTGCCATTGTTGTTGCTGTTGTTTAATAAAGCAATAAATAAGATGCATAAAACGAAGAAGTGCCGGAGGAAACTCAACGAGCTGTACACGTTAAGGAACTGAACTGAACACGAAGTGTGCGCCTTGGATGTGGTGTCTGATTAGTTAGCAAGATGATTGGCAAGTGGCGTTAAATGGGATCTTCCTTGGTAATCTTAGAAAACAAGCAAATTTGATATAATAGGGATAAGCTTAAAAAGAGATGATACAATCAAAGGCAAGCAGAGTAAGTGCTGAGAGCGCTTAAGGGAAAGAGAGCCAACCTTTAAAGCATCGGTGGGCACGATATTTGAAGAGCGATGAAGAAAAGAGACGCCAAAAAGTGAGAGTGTATTGGTGTGCAATATCAAAGCGACACAGCCCAGCTTTGAACTGCCCTGCTCAACGTCTGGGCATCGAATGCAAGCAAAGAGAGCGCTGCTTACGCTCATATGCCCGACTTGTAAATAGCCGATTGCACTCGGCCCTTAGGGGCTATGGAGGAACATTTCTGCTTTAAAGGGTTGACCTTTTGGTTCATTTAGCTTTGAACTTCTTTTGGTTCCTAATATAGGCTAAGTTCACCAGACTTCGCTACAGACTGCTCAAACTCTCACCAAACATGTCTCATCTTCAGCTTGTTATCCACCTTCCGTTAATCATTTATGCACTCTCGCCTCAACTGTCATCGTCAGGTTTATTAATTTCGAAAAAAATCCCCAGAATCTTGTCCACTTCATCTTCCCTTTTTTCAGTTGGTTCGATTTTGCACTCATGTGCTGGAATTTTCTGTTGCCCCGCTGCTCAATTATTTTACAATCAAGTTGAAGTTCCTTTTAAAAAGAAAACCCATCAATAGGTTGTACCCCGTGGGAGTGGGGGTGTGGAGTGGGAGTATTGGGGTCCCTGCTGTCTCTTTTTGTCGTTCGGTTGACAATTTCATTGTTGCATCGCCTGGGTCGGAGCTCGGAGCTGGGTCCACCTTTGGCATTGTTCGTTGCCGGCCTCTGATTAAATCGAGGCGGGACTTCCCTCTCTCTCTCTCTCACCAGCACGCGCTCTGAGGCATTTGCTCCACTTATTCCACTTGAACGCTTCGTTAAGAGCAAACTTTAGCTCTAATGTTTTTCAGCGACTTCTTTCCTTTGTTGTCGTTGTTGTGCGGGGACGAAGCTGCTGCTGCCCGGGAATGCTGTTCTTGATAAGTTCTACTTGGCAATTGTCGAGCGATGTTGTCGTCGCAGCACGACACGGACACGTTCCACGTGAAGCCTATCAAGTGTAAGCACACACAGCGCGGTGAGGGACGACCACGACAACTTCAACGGAATGACAACGAGGGAGTGAGAGCCGGAGACCTGGACGACCTTGCTTGTGGGTGGCGGACGTGTTTCGCTTAACATTATACCAAAGTCCGAGCCCAGCGCTGCTTAGATTAGCCAACATGACATTAAAGACCCAAGCTGAAGCTTGGGGGGGGGGGACGCAACGGAGACGAAGACATTGACAAAGTTTACACAAAGACGCTGACTGAACTGGCAGCAATTGCCGCTGGCGACAAACGGAAATCACCTGCAAGCAACTGAGGCATGCCCCAGTGTATCCCATGTCACTGCCAGAGCCTCCGCCTTGGAATGCAACAACTTTTATGACAGTTTCCCCTCTCATTTTTGTGGCTCGTTTTGGGTTTTTAGTTTCCAAACACACGACAAAACGACAATGGCAGCAATTTATGTTTATAAAATTTTTTTATAAATGTTTTATGACACAGGCAGAGCCGGAGCCGGAGCCGGCGGAGAAGCCAAAGAACCGGAGTGCTCGGAGAGCTAACAACTGTCGCTGACAAGCACGTGTAATTTATGATTTATGCCATTTGGACTGACAGTTGTTGGCAACATAATTGTGCCACGCCCACCGTTCTACACCGCCTGTCCTTTGACATTTGTCGTTTCATTTCAAAATTGGCTACGACTTTATTTATGCACAATTAAAACTGCAACCAGCCACAAAATTTTTGGGGTATTTTTGACTTTTGCTCATCTACTTTAATTAGAAGAAAGAATTTCTTTATTACATTCAAGAATTTATGCCAAACAAAAAGTCAAAGGAAACCACTGTCAATAAAGGACCTGCGGTTGAAGTGGGACTTCGACTGAGATTTGGCCTACATTTAACTTAACTTAGACAAGTTGCTCTGCTCTGAATAAGAGATTAAGCCAAGGGAACGTTGGATGAGATGGTTAGTAACTGCAGAATCCGTAGTACTGAGCAAGTGCAACGAGTTCGGAGTTGCGTCGATGGGCGGTGGCAAGCCAGCATGATGTTACCTCTCGTCGAGGACTTTGTCTTGTTTCGGTAGAGGACTCTTTTGCTGCCTCGCGTTAAGGACTTTGTGTTGTTTAGGTTCACAGACGTGCGCGTAGTGAACACAACTGAACCAGCATCGATGGTGCCTCGGTTAAGGTTGATGTACGGATGCGAGGGTCTGTAGCTAGACGCCTTGTTGGATTAACGACTATGGGCGCAGGCAGGTTTGTCAGCAATTGCCAAACAAAGAGCGTTCCGAGGTGTATTCGTTTGGTATACGATCGAGTAGCCGGTTTCTAGCAGTTCTTGTATGCCAGCGAAGAAGGCAGTTGTCCAGCAAGTGGGTATGGTTCGATTAATATGCAAGTGCCTGCCAGTTGCTCAAAGATGAACACTTCTGAGTGGACAATGAGGAGAGAAAGATGTTGAAGTTGATCTTTTTGTCGTGGAAATTGGACAGGGCTAACTGCATCCGTCGATCGTTACTGTTTGACTCGGGCGAAATACACATGAGGGCAGCGAAAAGACAGCAAGTAAGATTATTAGAAAGAAGGGAAAAGAGTGAGAAAGATGGAAGAAATTCCGCAACTGCGGGACCACCGAAAGGCATTACTTCGTGGGCCGGATAGCGGTCATATTGGCCTCTCATTCAATAGTGCATGCTGCAGGCCGAATCGTCTCTCTGCGCCACAGATCCTTCAGAATAATAGCCGCCATGTTAGCCATTGTTTGCCTACTACTCTGACTGGATAACATACATTGGACGATGTTTTCGGTCGTCAGGTGCATGTTCAGTAGCTTACATAAAGTGGGCATCTAAAAAGGCATTGCTAATTTGGCCAACACAACAATCGCAGTAGGGATCCTCCTCGTGTTTGAAACGATACAAGTATGCCTTGAAACACTCGTGTCCCATCAGCAATTGGTACAAGTAAAAGTCTACCTGCCCTTGTTTTCTGTAGAGCCAGAGATTCAGGTTCGGTATCATCCGCTGAGTCCATCTACCGTTTGTTTTGTAGTCCCACCTACTTTGCCATTGTGCCACTGTGGAGTCACGCTGTATCCTGCTTTCTGTGAGTTCACTTCGTCATTCATTAGTTATAGTTTAAGGGGGTCTTCTCATTCAAAACCCGTTTTTTGGACCCTTTTTAAAAAAATTCTTATTTGAAAACGCAAAGAATAATTGAAAACTTTTTTTATTTATTGTATTACAAAAGGTTCAAAGTAAATAAAAAATTTTTTTTTGCCTCGATACGAGGGCTGTTCAAAAAGTAATGAGACTTCAAAGTTGGTGGTGAAAAAAAAGGTGTCGTCACGGCGGCCACGATTCCGGGTCTCCGGAGCGTCCGAAATAAAAAAAAACGGGGTTATAATCAGTATAGATGTAATTCTCGGGTGAACCTCAAACTTAATTTTGTGATTTTTTTGACAAAATGGCGGCCATTCAAAAAAAAAATTTCAATTTCGGGCTTTTTTTTGTAGTTTAGTGTAAAAAAAATAGTAAAAAATTTTTTAAAATTATGGTCGAGGTTCACCCGAGAATGGTGACAATTCTGCGTCGATTCCACTTTGTTTCATGAAAATCGGTTCAGTTGAACTGGAGATATCATGGCCGCCAGTTCGAAAAACGTGGTTTCGAGATAAACGCGCTTTAAGTTTGCAGTTGCTTGGGAATTTAGGTCACATTGGGTCACTAAAAGGACTATATCTCCTAAACTAATTCGAGTTTTCGAAAATCCTTTTGGGGGGATATTTTTGAATATCCAAGCTATAAATAAATGCAAAAAAAAAAGTCGAAAAAAAAAGTTGCTCAATGAGAAGACCCCCTTAAAGTAGATAGAACCATCAAAAATGATCAAAATGAGAAAATCCACATTCTTCTCTAAGACTCCCCGCTCCCCACTACCCACTCCCCTATACCCCACTCTCCTCTTCCCTCTTCGCTCTTCCCTCTTTCCTCTTGCTTCTTGCCTCTTTCCTCTTTCCTCTTTCCTCTTTCCTCTTCCCTCTTCCCTCTTCCCTCTTCCTCTTTCCTCTTTCCTCTTTCCTCTTTCCTCTTTCCTCTTTCCTCTTTCCCTCTTCCTCTTCTCTCTTCCCCTCTTCCCTCTTCCTCTTCTTCCTTCTTCTTCCCTCTTCCCCTCTCCCCTCTCCTCTCTCAAAGAAAAGACAACTGTAAAATTGAACCACACGCAAATAGGCAAAATATTGTCAACTTAAGCAACGACTTTTCCATTGTTCCATTGAATTTCTTTGCCGCCAGCCAGCCAAGCCCGGCCCACTGATGTTGATGTCAATCATCAAACTCTTTTATACAGTTGTCCTTCCATTAGTTTGACATCCCTTCGGGCCCACATGCTAATTTGCCAAGGACAATATCGCTTTATCTACACTTTCCCCACAACTAATGAGTGAATGTGTTCAAGCAAATTGGCCCTGCTGGCGGTAAATCTACCCTCCGCTGCCCCCTCCGCCCCCCCACCCCCCGGTCTATGCATAAAACAACTTGGGCGACATTTATTGACCAAATTAAAAGATGCATAACAAAAGCTTTTGTCATGGTGCTGGCTGGCTTAAAACTTGGGCGCAAGCATAAATCATAAAGGAAGCCACACACACACGCACGCAGGAGACATTTGCTAACTAAAAGCGACATTGTCGGCTAACAAACAGTAATGAAAAACTTTTCACACTGGCAGCAGGGCGGCTACGGGGGCTGCCGGGGGCTGCCGGGGCGGGAAATTCGAAATAAATTAAAAGCAATAATGTCATTGAGGCACTCGCCTGATTGGCATCCCTCTGGGATGAAGTTGTGCGATCTTTTGGATAGCCTTTAAAAACTTTTAATCTTAAATCAACCAAACGACGACGACAAATGTTCACAAGCAATTTCTTGTGCTTAGCAAATATTTACCAAATAAATTCCATTAAAACTAACAATTGGTTTACTTTTTGGCTTAAATGTGGCCGGGGGGGCAGGGCAACTTTCGACTTGACTGCGTAGTTTTGCTGTTGCGGTGACAAAAGGCAGGCCACAGCAGCATCAGCAGCAGATTCAGCCACCGCAGCAGTGAGGAAAGAGGCGAGCGAAGAATAAAAAAGAAAACACCGAGTGCTGATCGAGGGGTGGGGGTTGGCCCTGCGTAGGTGTCGTTGTAAGTGCCGGAAGTGGCTTTTTGCACAGTTTGGTAAAGCGATGCGCGACATGCATAAAACAAAAGCCCTGCCGGGCCAAATGGTGGGGGAGGGAGGCGTCCAGAGGGCGGCCAAAGAGTGTGCAAATAAATAAACTCGGCAAAAGCCTTGTGGAGCAGGTTTACCACTGGCTGCAAAATAAACTGAATTTGAATTGAACCCGCGGATTTGGCCACACTGAGAGAAAACCACTAATCCTACTTGATTCATAGCAAACAGCATTTAGTTTACACTTTTTTTTTTTCGTTGTTGTCAACAATTCTGCAGCGGACTGCAAGTTTATTGGTTTACACACCTTTGGCTTGATTTTAAATTTGGTAAAATGTCTTGAGGGAAATGAACTTTTTCTCTTTTATGCATGAGGTTAAACTGCTAAACGCAGTTTTATATAAAAGAAATTGACAAATTGATCTTTTTGGTTGTAAATCATGACTCGATACTTAAAAATTCGAAATGTTGAACTCCATATTCAGACCTTATGTTGATCGGGAAAGAGTCTTTTTTGTAGTTTTAGTGTAAAAAAAAAGAGTAAAAATTTTTAAAATTATGGTCGAGGTTCAGCCGAGAATGGTGACAATTCTGCGTCGATTCCACTTTGTTTCATGAAAATCGGTTCAGTTGAACTGGAGATATCATGGCCGCCAGTTCCGAAAAACGTGGTTTTCGAGATAAACGCGTTTAAAGTTGAAGCTTTGGATAAAAAGTTCAAAAATGTTTAACGCAGTTATAAAGCTGGGAACTCTCCGTCAATTCACTTTGTTTCATCAAAATCTCAAGAACCAAAATATCTCCTATCAAATTCGAGTTTTCTCAAAAATTCTCATTTTTTGGGCAGTTACTTGGGAATTTAGGTCACATTAGATATAAAAGGACTAGATCTCCTAAACTAATTCGAGTCTTCGAAATTTAATTTTGAATATCTAAAGGTAAAAATGAACATGAAATGTTGCTCACAAAGACCCTCTTAAGTGGAGTAACCAGATTGCAAGAATGTCAGGAATAAAGCTGGGGCAGTTGTGGCTTACTCAAAATGTTTTGATCTTAGGCCTTGAGTTGCTACTCTATTCAAGGGTGTGGAAACATTTGACTACAGTGAAGCAAACAGCGTACAAGAGCCGTGGAAGAGGTTGTGACGCCATACGAACTGTGTTTAAATTTTTTTTTATTTTAGCCCAAACTCATTGTTCAAGCAGAATCGTCAGAATAAGGGATGCTTTAGCTCTGAGTAAAGCATATTGAGAAAGCTTAACTCTTCTTCAAATGATGAGGGAAAAACAGCTATACAGACTACCGGTTCTTTGCTTAAGTGGAGTAGCTTTCTGTGTTCATTCTTAAAATAATAATAAACCAGAACCGTAAGCCGGAAAGAAGCAAGAACTTTCACTTCAAAAATTTGAATTTTGCTGCCTTAATCCTGACAATTAAGCACAGATTTCCTTTTCGTTGCAATTATTTTGATTCCTGCTGCTGCTGCTGCCTACTTTTTTGAGGGGCTGCCTCCTAACCCTCCCACAAAGTCCAATTCTTTCCATAAATCTGGCATTAAAAACTACAATTATTTTCGCTTTGAGCCGCGGGCTCTTTTGGCATCCACACGCCATTTCCCGCCATGAATGCCAAAAAGTGGGCAGCGAAAGGGCAAAAGAGCAGGAAAATTATGAGAGCTGCATTTTCTAGAATTTAATGTGATTATTTTGTGGGGGGAAGCAGCAGCTTAGGCAGGATTTCCAGTGATTTCTGTGTGCGAAAATCTTCATGTCAAATTCGCTTTTTTTAAATCTTTTGTTAGCTGGCTCACTGATTGGCCACCTCCCCCCCCTCCCCCGCATGACTGTGGACTTAGCTCCTGTGTCAGTCTTCAAGCGAGCGAAATTCCGCTTGTCAGTCGCTCGCCCACCAGCTCGCTCAAGTCTGGCACTGATTGGCACTTCATTTTGACTGCAGCGGCGCCTGTTGGACGCAAAAGCATCGTCAGGTAGTCTCAATCAGTTGTCTCGCTCGCTCTGCTGCAGCGGAATGTTAACAATAAACTAAGCAAACAACTCAACGCAACACAAACGTCTCAGTTGCCAGCTAAAAACTCGCAAGTTGGCAACTAAAGGAGGAGAAAAGAAACAGGGATACTCTTACATATTCAAAAGCAAGGACATCTCATAATTTGCGCTTGCTTCCTATCTGCCTGTCTCGCTCCCGTGTGTCTCCTTCGCTGGTGCAATACAAAACCAACTGAAAAGTTTCACGCAGCGCGAAAGTTTGAAGAAACTGTGAAAGAAACTGGGAAACAACGTGTAGCAGGGGCAAAGCAAAAAAAAAGAAGGAAGAGGCAACTGAAACTTGTCAGCAGGGCTTTGGGGACACATGCCGCAGCAGTCTCCGCCGTTTCCAATCATCAGCCGCCTCCAGTTGCTGTTGCTGTCCTCCCGGCTGACCAAATGATATGTGTGTGTGTGTGTGTGTGCGAAATCCCTCTGGCCAAGGCTACTTTATCGCCCCCTCCCCCCCCCGTTTTAGTTGGCCATGTAATGCGATTTTCATTATTGTTTCCCTGGCGGAAGAGCAACTTCTACATCTTTCCATGTAAACTTGTTTACCTCACACAACTCCTCCCTTTGCTTTTTGGCCAGTAAACAATTTATTCTCCCAGCCAGTTAACATTACTTCTGCTCCATGTTTACTCCACTTACTGCCTTGGCCGCTCGCCAATAACAGCAAATTTGCAATTGCGCAAAAAAAGGCGCTAGCGAACTTTTGCCAGCCACATAAAATCAAAATTAATTTGCTAATAATGTTGTCGTAATCATCTAATTGCCCTCGAACTGCAAGCAATGGCTGAGCTCTGCCCGGCTCGAAATTATACAACAAATTCATTAACCGCAAAACACAGACGGACAGGAAGCATCGCATCGCATCGCATCGCATCGCACACATCCAACACAAATTGCAAAGCAAACAGAAAAAGTCGCATAAAAACGGCGACAAGCCGATGCGGAGATTCTCTGAAATAACATGGAAAATCAAAGAAAATTTTATATTTTCGCACACATCAACCGACAGTGTTGCAGCACATTTAGAACCAATTGAGTGCAGGATTTAGAGAATCCGCCATTTGCTACAAAATGAAACCGTACATGAATGACTCAGTCGTAAACCAGCAGCTGGCAGAGAAGTTCTGTTTATGGGTTAAGAAATAAGGGGTGTTTCATGTTTTTGGGCAGGAATAAAACTGTCATAAATTGGTCGGATCTAAGCTTGCCACTTAAGGACAAATGCTGAAATTACCACACACAAATATTGTATTTTAGGGGTGCCCGCACTCTATACGCTTCGGCTGCATTGGTTGTTGTCTCGCGCAGACCCATAGCCGCGCGTATAGGACTCATGCATAACGAAATTGCAACAACAACTTTGTAAGTGTGTCTCGTCCCTCTCTCTCCTGTGCCTTTTGCGCTGTCTGCAGCGGTGATTTCGTTTTTGCCGTGTGCATCAGACAGCCACTAGCACACAAACCAGCGTTGTTCCTCCATAGCCCTAAGGGGCCGAGCGCAATCGGCTACTTACACGCTGACGAGCCAAGCGCATGCCGAAGTCCGGCATATGAGCGTAAGCAGCGCTCTCTTTGCTTGCACTCAATGCCCAGACGTCGAGCAGGGCAGTTCAAAGCTGGACTGTGTCGCTATGATATCGCACACCAATACACTCTCACTTTTTGGCCTCGCTCTTCTTGAACATTGCTGACACAAACATACAACATTCGGTTGTTGTAACGGCTGGTCGGGAATGATCCATGTAAGTGGTGAGTATGAAAAGAAAAAGAGAAAGATGTAGGATAGATAAGGGGGATGTTGAGACTAGTCCAAGTCCAATTCGAGGAAAGAGGTCGATTGGATGGGTCCACAGATCTAGTGCTGTGAGGGAAGTGGGGTTAAGAGGACAACTGAAAAGGTGGAAAAAGGCATTCATCAGAAACCTCTGGGCATATCCGTGAGAGGTAGCAATTGAAATACCGGCTTCTTCCTGATTGTAGCTGGGAAAGGGTGTTCCTGGAGGATCATGGGTGTGTTTCTTCGGCATTGTTGATGGGTGGGGGCCTACCTCCAAGAACTATATTGTCCTGGTATGATTCTATGGCCTTATCGCTCTCTTGTGGTTGCTGTTGCTGCAGAAATTTTCTGTATTTGTGTTTGTGACTGCGCGAGCATTAGATGCTCTTAGGCACACCTGATATGCAGGAAATAGTCGACTTTGAGTGTTTTGTTTTATATTCCATGCTTATTACTATAACTAAAACTACCTATCACATAAGAAGGACCATTTTATATAAATTCGTTGGGTGCCACTGCGGGACGTTGCTCCAGTCCTAGAACACTAGCTGCGAAAGTGCTAGTCGCGTCCCAGAATCGTTTGCTAGCTACCATTAAATCACAGAAGTTACTAGTGGTAACTTCCTCGCCTGCGGACTCCCTGAGTGCCAGCCTCTGCTGCTCGAAGCGTCCACCACTCGAAAAAGACGTGATGTGCATCCTCTAGAGTACCACCCCTACGCAATGTGCACTCGGGGCTGCTGTCATGCCCAAAGCGGTGGGCCTCGGGTATTGGGCATTATGCGCAATAGTGCTCTGCATGCCTCTGTAGCCTTTTTTCAACGTACTCCAAGTACTCGCAAAAGCAGAGCCTGGTATCTATCATGACACCAAGGTAATGTATGGCGCGCTTTGAAACCACTTCTGTCCTGCCCACGTAGATGGTAGTAGTTTCTACTCTTTGCGGCTGCTGACCAGTTTATTTTTTTGTTTTTTTGCGAGGCCAGTCTCACTGACGATAACCAACGGTAAGCCAACCCTACCTGCGCCGCATGCAGACTCGGCCATCTGAAGCTCTTTGGCCACAACAACCAGTGCCACATCATCCGAGAAACCAACGATGTGGGTGCCAGATGGGGCATAATGTTCCATAGAAGAGGCCATAGAACTAAGCCCTGAGGTACTCTCGCTGAAACATCATGTCTTTGTATGCCATCCTCTGTCTGGTATAGCAACTGCTTGCCCGAGAATTAGCTGCGTATCATGGCGTACAGGTATGCCAGGATACCGAACGACGCTAGTGCGTTGAAGATGCTCATCCAGTCCGCTGTGTTGAACGCATTCTTAACGTCCAGCTTAACAATCAGGCAATACACCTCCAGATATGGCTTCCTTTGCAACTTCACCCACTTTGCCGATGGCGTCAATGGTGGATTTTGCTTTCCTGAGCCCGTACTGGCTAGGTGAAAGACCGCCTGCCACCTCTACAGCTGCGTTAAGTCTATTGCACAGCAACTTCTCCAGAACTTTACCATTTGTGTCCAGCAGGCAGATGGGCTTGTTTGAGGAAGCATTCCTCTGGGGGCTTGCCAGGCTTCGGGAGAAGCTCGGCAGTTTCCACCTTTCTGGAAATGTCGATTTATTGTACAACGTCTGGGTCTGAACCTCGGCCCAGATCCAAAGTATTGCTTAATGCGTCGGGCCTGAATGGGAATAGGGTCTCCACTATGCTTCTGAGTGCTTCCGGATTCGTAGGGCCTGGTTGTCGGCCTAAATATTGGCGCTTGACTACGGTTTTATAGGCTCTGCCCCAGGTCCAGGAAGCACTCCCGTTTGCTCTTCTTAATAAGAGCCTTGGCTTCCCCTTCTTCTCTCCCGATACAGCGTATGGAGTTGCTGCCACGATCGTTGGCTTTATAGCCTATTTCCACTATAGCAAATATGTACATATTCTCACATTTTATCACATACCAAAAATATGCAACATTTTTTCCATAGAAAAAAAATGTACATATTTAATATATGTGTCCTACAGTGATAACAGTGTTGTAAAGAAAATACTAGATTATTTGGTATTAATGTCACAAAAAAACCAACCCTGATGTTATCGATGTCACAAAAGTCAACCCTGGTTTAAAATTTATTTGAAATGATAATTGAAGGTAAGGGCTAGTTTCATAATATTATTCTTAATATTAATAAATTTGATTTCAAATGGCTCCCAAAACGTAAGTCAGTGTCTTGGAAGGACTCCATAAAGTCATGCTCATGGATCTTGTGGGAGAAGAATTTTGTCGCGGGACACCAATTTTATTTGGAAGGATGGTTGCCAAATTAATTGAATGGAAAGACGTTCGCAAAAAAATTAGACATTTAAAGCGCAAATACAAGCAAATACGAGATAAGTAGGGATTTTTTATACAAGTCAGACCTAAAAAACGCAAGGTGTTTCAGACGGTGCTCTATCAAAATGAGAGCCGTAAAGTCAGCGCAGCCATCATCCTCTTTCTCAAACAGTGTGTTGAGGTAAGTGACTCGTGTGGCTTACTGGCCTCACGGAATTCAGTTGCCTGTAGAAACGCAAACTGGACCAGCCGAGATGACACCGTTTGTAAAGGCTCTGGTGGCTGCCACAACAGAGTAGATGGAGGTTCTTGACCGACAGGCAACTGCTCGCTTGGAGATTAAGGAGAATGCCACTATAGAATTTTAGTCTAATATGTTCAAACTATAAAAGAAAAAGTTAAGAAAAGCATAGAAGCTAGTATATTGTTTTATTTTATTTGATGTTGAGTCTTTAGGAATTTTTCTTTAATTTTATTTGGCAAACACAAATCAAACTTGTAATTTGTTTGTCTTTTGTCACTTTATTTGAGAAAGTACTTAAGCAATAATTATAAAATAATGTCTCATACCAAATGCAACTGCATTTATTTTTTGAGCTCCATAGAACTTAGTGCAAAAGATGTAGTGCATAATAACTCAAATTTGAATTGTCAGCTGCCATTCACATGTTTACGAATCTGTAAAATATGTACATATCATATGGAAACGCTCAGAAAAAAAAATATGTACATATCGAAATATGTGATCATAGTGGAAATAGGCTATTAGTCTCCTTACCCGAAAACATAAATGACGAGCATCAGCAATGCTGGCGTTCCACCAATATGTCGGAATGTGTGCTAAGTCATACTTGCATTGCAAGCCGTCTCCAAATGTTCTGCCAACTGAACCCGATTTTATGTCAGCTCCGTGACCGCATTTTCTCTGCAGAGAGACCTCACACAGAAGGCTTTGTGCAGAGGCGACCTAGTTGGTCCGGTGTTCCTGTCGCTGACGGTGCAGATGATAGTCTCATGGTCGTTCGCTGTGTACACCTAATTTTCCATGTGGCTGATAGGAGAAGCGAGCTAGTGACAAAAGTCAGGTCGATCACAGACCCAATAACGGCTATAAAGTAAGTGTTATGCGAGCCGAAATTTAGAAGCGAGATGTCGAGCACCGCAAAAGCGCCTAAAAAAAAATCGTCCACCTTTTATAGCAACCAATCAACCTTTAAAAGGGGTCATATCCTTTAGCCATAACAGCCCCACGTGACACAAATATTGTAATGAGGTAAAAAAGGGACTTTCGACCCCCCAGGTTGTGGGCGGGTCAAACAAATCAGTGTGTTTTATTCCATTTCCAAGCCGAGCAAAATGCACATTTTAAGTATTCAATTCTTCTTTTAAGAATTTATCTGGATTTTTATAAGATCTGGTTTGAAAAGTTAAGCGAGTTAGTTGAATTGTACAATTGTACTTTTCCAAACAGCCTGACAATTTGTGGTTAACCCTCGGGGCTAGAGTATAAAAACCAGAACTCAAAACTGTAATCATGGGAACTAACATGTCCCCTTCTGCCACCACTCTTTTGCTGTCTCTTTCTTTTGCTTTGTGTGTGTGTGTGTGTGTGTGTGCGTTGGCGTGTCAGTGTGCAATTAGAGAGAAGCTATGGGGAAACAAAAGTTCAATTAAATGCTGCACACAAATTACAAAAAAAAAAAAAAAAACAAAAAACCCCGAAAAATAATTACAACTGCCAACACATAGGAAAAAGTATCGGGTGCATTTAGATATTTGTGTGCGTGTGTGTGTGTGTGTGTTGTGTGCGAGTGCGTGTAAGAAATATGAGAAATCCAGGAGCAATGTTACAGACAGATGGCCTCGTTTTCGGCCATTTGCCAATCATCAAAATTTCAATTTCAATTTTCATTTTCGTACACGCAAAAGCCAACACAGTTCCACAGATCCACAGATCCAACTGCTGGCATGTTTGCGGAACGGCCCACCCAGATGCGGGCCAGGGCTAAGTCAACACAATCACAAATCCCAAATCTTGGATTTTGTCCAGGCAGCAAATTGCGATGCGTTTTTGTTGATTTGTCAGCCAGGCGACTGGCGACAGGCAACTGCGAGTTAAGCGGCGCGTAATTATGGCCACCATTTAAGAGGCCGTGCCGTGCTGGGGACGGGGACGGGGGCGGGTCATAAAACTCAAAGAGCATGCAAAAGCGAGCCATGCGATGGGCACCAAAAAGGTAGCAAGTTGAGCTGGGGTCATGTCACCGGGAACCAAAAAGGAAACCACATTCGAATTCAATTTGACATTTAAATTGTGTGCAGTCTCCCGCTGAGAGTGTGTCCCTTCCACCCTCCCTGCGCCTTATAATTAGACGATGGCGACGGGCGGAAATAGCATGGGCAACAGTCAAATCGATAAGCCCACAAGTCTGAGCGCCCAATTAAAAGCCTACCCATATTACCAGGACGAGGCACAGGCAATTCGCCACATCGCATCCTTATCGCCACGTACAGACGCACTAACTGCGGTTTCTTTTCCATTTTGCAGGTCTCCTGGGTGCGACATCGAGACATACATTTGCTCACCGTGGGACGATACACTTACACGTCCGACCAGCGCTTCGAGGCGATGCACTCACCGCACGCCGAAGACTGGACATTGCGTATACGTTATGCCCAGCGCAAGGATTCGGGCATTTATGAATGCCAAATATCAACGACGCCGCCCATTGGACACTCGGTCTATCTGAATATTGTGGGTGAGTATTAGCCGAAGGGGTGCAATAGAAATGGAAGTAAGCTTCATTCGCAGTAATAAACGAACTTGTTTCTATTCGTGTGTGTGTGAGAAGAAGGCACACACGAAATGGTTGAAAATGCCCGTAAAAGTTAGTATGAAATTGTTGAAATTCGGTTTATAAGAACAGTATGCGAATGATTTTGAGATGTGATTCTCCGTTTTCGGGTGGGAAAACTTCCGGAAAATGTTGTAGGAATAAATTTCGCAAAAAGATCTTCAAGTTCACTTTAGTAAAACTTTTGTTAGGCAATGCAACAACATACTTTCAGTTAGTCCAACTCAATCTTAGTACTTCATATCTGTCTGCACGATGAAGTAAGAAAACATAAACGGAGCTTCTTAGTGCTTCGAGTGATGAATACAAATCCGATTCACATATAAGAATTATATGGTCCAATTCTGTTTTACTCCTATTCAGCTCTTTTATGATGTCGACCAGAATATCAGGCCAGAATATGAAGAAGATGCGTCGCAGGCAATGGTTTACAAAATTTGGAGTTTTGACAGTATGGAAGTTGTAATTTACCTAGTGGAAGAACCGTATAGGAGCACTGGCATTACGTTAGACTTAAAGAGTCTGATTTTGAGCCAGTGTGGATATGACGAGCATCACCAAGCAGCGTGAATCCACGTCGATAGCGACTACGCTTCCCAGATAGCTGAATTGATAAACTTGCTCAATCGTCTGTCCATCCAAAACCAGAGCCTGGGATTGTACGAATCGGAGGCTGATATTGAGGCCTGCCGATTTAGCTGAGGTATCCAGGTCTCTTATCCAATTTGCCAGGAGGCATACATATATCGTCTGCATAGTTCAGATGCTGCAGAGTTGTAGTCATTGACCACCCTATGCCACTGTTGTTTAGAACTGGTCGCAGAGTATATAGGAACACTCGGAAACGGGTCGCTTAGCCTATTCTAGTCCCAAAGTAGACAGGGATAGTAGGAAACAGAGCACAGCCCTGCTGAATGCCACTCAGGACTAAAAAAGGATGCGAGAGTACTCCACCGTAAAGCACTCTACACTGGGCGCTGTCGTAAGTCACTCTGATGATGGAAACGAGTATTTCCGGTATCTTTCTCCTACGCAACCCCTGGTATATGCGCACCCTGCTTACGCTGTCAAAGGCTTTACCAAAGTCCATGTGCAAGTCTAATCTGTCGATCAGTATGCGCACGGTGTTTATGTGTTCCGTACACGAAGAGCCCTTTCTGAATCCGGCTTCGCCTGTGGTATCCATAATGGTGTCTCTTAGGCGACTATTTTTGCTATGAGCTTCGAAATGGTGGGCAGCACTCGCGCAGGCCGCCCTTTTTTGGGGATTTTGCACCAGGATGCCCTTGTTATAATCGGGTACAGTAAAACCTCCGCCAATGCCAGTTGACATTTAAACAACTCCGCTGGTATGCCGTGAACCTCGACTGCTTTTTTGACGGGAAGCGTTTGGATGGCCATTAAGATTTCGAGTTTAGTTGGTGCTGAAGTTCTTATCCTGAGGTGGTTTGGAATCTGTGGCAGCTCGCTAAAAAGTCCAGCGGCAGCGTAGTGTTGGATAAAGCTTCAATATGTGCAAAAATACTTTCACAATGTTGGAACATTGGTAGGTAGGTAGGTAGGTAGTTTTTATTAAAAAGTGAAGCTAACAATGATGAATTTTAAGACATATAGTATTACAATTATTAGTGTGTGAGGCAATGGCTATAGCCGTCAGCCAGTTTTTTGTTATTTAATGTTTTCTTAAATATGTAAGTATAAGTGATTATAATTTAAAAATAATTTAAAAAATATTCTGCCAATATTTGCCCTATATTTGAGAGCGTGGCAAATGAAGTTTGCGAGCGCCTTCCAATCTTTCCCATTTAACCAGTCCTTGACTTCTTCGGTATTCAAGAAGCGTTGCTTAAGATGCAGACTTCTAATATTGCTTGTATTTGGGCACATTGCGATAAAATGTAGCACATCTTCAACAGCTCCGAGGTTGCATAAGGTGCATTGCGTGTTTGTCGTCTCCATGTGATGCTTATGGTTGAGAGGTAGCATTTCCGTTCGTGCTCGACATATTAGGCTGTTGTGTTGCAGTGTATTTTCATCATTGAAATAGTTTAGGTCTCCCAGGCCTAAATTTAGAGTTTTAAAGCTCGTTCGGGTGGTGCTTGCTCAGCCAAATTTCTAAAAGGAGTTCCTTGTTGAGTCATACATTTTTTCAATAATGTCCATATGAAACTTTTTCCATGAGTTGGGGGTCCGATATGTTAATGGATACATCTAGTTCACTGCCGATCCGTTCCCACTCTTGGAAGAATTGGAGCCTATTCTCCAGGAGATGTCTTGTAATAATTTTGGAAGCCGCCTATCTGGCATGCTTATAACCCTTTGAATGTAATTGAAGTGCACACGCAGTGTGTCCAAATATAACGGGCCAAGACCTGTTTCAATATGAAGAGCATAGTTTGGCGTACTCCTTGGTAGTCTGAATAGTTGGAATGTTGGAACATTGTGTAGAGAAAGTCTCCTAGCAGGATCGCCATGTAGTCAGATTCGGCCAGCAATAATAATAATAATATTTATAACTTTGTTGATTTCTTTATTATTTCTTTAGACATTTTTGTTCTGCACTTGAACTTCAACTCTGTTCGACTACTGAATTAATAATGCATTTAATTCTAAGAGACACGCTGTCGGAGACGCCGGCAGCGGAGTCGCTGTCTTATGTATATATGTATTATTGAGGGAATGTTATGTGCACATAAGTGGATCATGTTAACTGCGCCGCCAGCTTTGTGCCGACGCAGCGGTTTTGGATAAGTCGTCTTTGTGTGCATAAGCATTGCATAAACATTGCGTTGATATATTGGGAACAGTGAGTACCCGCTATGTGTGCATACTACAATTGTATAACTCGAAGTATAGCAAGAAAAATTAAAATTTCATGAAACTGTTAGTGTTGCAAAATTAAGGTAGAACAGTGTTGGAAAAGGTTTTCTTTTTAATGTATTGAAAAAGGGCTTACGTATTATCAAATTTTACTAAAAAGCTTTGGTTGGAAAATGATTTTTCTAATAATTTAGTATGAAAATAGGTGCAGCTTCTTAAACCAGTGTTGGTAAAGGTTTTAGAAAGTTTCAAAATGCAAGACTCAGTGTTGACAAGTGCTTTATAAGACTGTACTTTTTGTATAAAAAACAGAAAACATACACCAAAAAAGTGAACATCTTGATAAACTGGAAAATGTTGCAATGTATTCGAATGTTTCATGCCAATATGTATTGTTATCTTTACTACCATAAGCTTTATATGAGTATCACTGCTCTACATTAAGATTTTGCTTACTAAACCAAAGAACTAAACCTCAAATTTAAAGCAGTAAGTTCACAAAAGCAATTTCCCCACGAGAAAGAGCAGTTTTAATGAAATAATTTTGACAAACAGTTTGGCTCGATTAAAGTTCCCCTCCAACTCCTTCCCCCCGTTCACATTCACCGCATTTTCTTTGCCCCGTTTTGTCAGTTTGTGCCGTCACACACATTTCGCATTTCGCATTGCTCCATCTGTCTGCATATTCATTACGTATCTGTCACTATTAGTTGACTCTCGCTCGGCGAAACCATTTGCCAAGTTTCAGTCTGGCCACGTTTTATGTAGTTTCGGTGGGGTTGGTAGCTTGTCCAGGAAATTGACTTAAATTATTTGCCAGAAAAGGAAAAAAAAGAAACCAATAGGGTGCACAGCGATTTCTCAACGGGCCCCCCCAATTCGCAGCTCTTACTGGGAGCGATCAGCATTCAGTCAGTTGACATTTCTCGCTGACAAATGGTGAGAGCTGGCTCACACACACACACACACATACGCTTTATTTGCCGCCATGTCGCCCCCGCGACAAGGACGTCGAGGACATGTTAACGTTTGCCAGCGACTAACTAACCAAAAGGGAAGAGCTGCTATTCCTTAGTTCTTTACCAAAGTTCTTCATGCAAACAACCGCAAATGTGTTTGTGCGTGATTTCAAGCATAGCCACGCCCCCGCCTCCTGCTTCATGGCAGAAACTAGGAACTAGTAGAGCCCCAGGCAAAGTGTTGAAAGTGGAATTATGTGTGTTTGTGTTGACATTATAATAATGGTTTGGTTTATGTTTATAGTCTGCTCCATGCACACGCGTCCTTCGTCTTCGGTTTCCAGCTCCCCACTCGTGTCTATTCGTGTCTGTCCCAGTGTCTGGATGTGTTTTGATTACTATTCAAATATTGTGACAGTGTGAAAAATAAACAAATTTGCATTATTTATTTTCATATTTGTTTGTTGTTGCGGCTGACAGCCGCCCTGCCCTGCCCTGCCCTGCCCCGGTTGCCAAACTATTGAGGCGTCTCAGTTTAGGCCGTAATTTGTCTCCGCAAATAATTAGAAAAAATGTTGCTTTTTTCCCTCCCCCCAACTTATGAGTTGTGATTTATGAGCAGAGGCAACCATCCAGCACAGAGCAGCGACACCTTCAGCTAAACATTCTCCATCATCACGCTTCTGCAGTCTCGAGGAGGAGCAGCGGACTGCAGGCCTCTGAAAAGCCATAAAGTGCAAATGGTGCCCAGGGGAATCATCAAACAGCAAAAAGCTGCCATAAAACGACACAAACATGTGCGCAACACCACCTCACACACACACACACACACACACACACTCAAACTGATGCCAGACCCGGAAATAGATACGCCATCAAGTGGTCAACATTCGTTGCTGTTGCCTTTGGTCTCTTCCCTGTGCGCCGTCTGCCAGATTGGATATCAGTGTAAACATCAAAGTAGTTGGCAAATCACTCACACGTAGCCAACTAAAAGCGTTCAGGACATGGAAGCTGCCCCCAGGAATGCCATGGCACGGCACGGTACTCAAAATTGTCCTCAGAGGCGGTGCCCTGCAAAACGAGAGCAGAAATTCTAAATCTACTAATTTGCACTTGTGCTTTGAGATCCTTTAGAGATCCTTTCTACTTTTCGAAGTCTTTGTGAATTAGCTTCCTATCGTGCTTTAGCTGGATCAGCTTAGAAGTCGCTCCCCCTTAGTGATTCTCACTCATTCCTTATCAGCAATTTAAGCTTGAGCATTTTAAACTAAGAGCGAAGAATCGAAGCTTATTCTATCAAATCTTGATGATAATCTAAACTCTTTATAAAGTTCAATCTTTAAACATTTTGAACTGATAGAAAAATTAAACAAATTTCACGATTTTGTTAAGTAGCTAGGCAATCACATTGGCTAACCAAAGCTGCTGATAGCTTTTTGCAAAAGTCGCAAGGT
Organism: Lordiphosa collinella; assembly: GCA_018904265.1. NCBI lineage: Eukaryota > Metazoa > Arthropoda > Insecta > Diptera > Drosophilidae > Lordiphosa > Lordiphosa collinella. The sequence goes on from JAEIFV010000789.1 coordinate 32,351, forward strand.
TGTACAACATCATTGAAATTCTTGATTACTGTTCATATATGGTAAAAAAAAAGAATTAACATAAAAAGTGACTCATACGCCACGTAAGCAACAGGAAACTTCAACCATAAAATCAAAAACATGTTCATTTTTGAAATCTAGCAAATCTAACTCAATTTTGGTTTTCCTTTTATTCCTGATTATGAAAATGTCATCAGATGTGTTGCCTTGTAGGTTATCAAAGGAAGTGCCATTGCAGTTTCCCACCAAATAGATGCCACCTTTTGGAACTACAACTACAAAATATTTATACCCCAAAGGCAACACTACGTATGAGTAATATCCAAATCCTTGAATCTTTATTGCCATTCTGTTATCTATTTATAAAGCTGATAACCTGTCTTAAACACTCTTAGCTGCCAGTAAAATTCGTCTGATTTCTGGTATGAAATCAGTCTCCTGCTGCTGCTGTTATCCTAATTCAAGTAAGCGATTTCCAAATTTAAGACTCCAACACGACGTCTTCTATTTCGCTTTGATGGGGATTTAAATTTCGGCACATTTAATTTATTGATCCACATGCCATTCAGCCCCATTTTCCCAGGATAAATACTTGGCCCGAACCCGTTCCCTGCCTCCGGCCACCGTCCGCCGCCGCCCCTGCCACGTCCCTCGGGTGTGGGCGTTCTTCAAAAACAAAGCGTAGAGCGCCGAAAGCGAAAGCGGACAGACCGAAAAAAGGGGGCGAAAAACGCAAAGCTCATCCTGCGGGCTTTGGCATTCATGCGGCGAGTTAATATTAAACAAATATTACGCATACGACACTCGGGACCAGCTGGAAATCATCAAACGCGCTTTGATTGTGGGTGTGTGTGTGTGCCTAGAAGTAGGCAGCAGCAGGTTTATTATTTATGCCATTCATGCGCAACGAACATTCCATGACCTTTCTACTTTTAAAGTTAAGCATCCTGGGAGCCTTTTGCCTATCAACTCAATTACCAGCAGAAACTGCGTGACCAACAAACTAACGTGGCCCCACTTCAACTCATTAATCAACCTAATTTGGTGGGTCTCCAGTAGCGTAAACGGCGCTTATGAATGATTCATGGCCGCTTCAGTGGCTTGGCTTGGCTTGGCTGGGGCTGGCTCATCGAATTAGTTGCTGCATTTGCGCCTTGCACTTTGATTAATCGCCATGTCAACATTTGAGCCTAATTTGCAACTTTTATGCCGGGCTTTCGAATGTGATTTATGGTCGATTGCTGACTGAATGGGGAGCCAGTATGTTCGTCTGTCACTTAAACTCATGTAAATCAAACAATAAATTTCAATAAAATACAAATAAAAGCTATCAGACGTGTGCCATTGTCTGTCCGTGTGTGTGTGTGTGTGTGTGTGTGTACTTAGGGGTGGGTAAACGATATGGCAAAAAGGACGCCATCAACTTTTTGGCAATTTGCAATTTGAATGAGCTTTCGGTTGACGACTCACAGAATGTAAAAAGCACCAACTAAACCTTGAAATAATTACACGTGTCACTCACTCCATCCGCTGGATCAATCAAAACTTAAGTGCCTTTCAATTGAGTCGCTGGCCCTGGCTGGCCCTGGTGTAATCAAATGTCAACTGCCTGGACTGACCTTTTCATGCATTTCATGTGTGTGTCTGCATATATTGAATTTATAATGCATTTTTGATTGTCTCGGATTTTGGGTACGATTTTAGTTGCTGCTGTGCGGGACAGCGCCCTTTTGTATTGATTGTTGTTCCGAACCAATCATCGTACGTCATTGTACTAATTTCAATTTGCCTGTTGCCTCCGACATAATTTATAAATTGCGGATGCGGCCACAAAAGAAGTCATTGAGTCGCGTTTACTTTGCCACTTTCCTACTTCGAATCGGAAAACATGTTGTCGCTATCATAAAATCGCGCTTCGTAGAACAATGGCGACAACCGGCAACAAATTTTATTGCCCAACCGAAAGGGATGAGAGGGATGAGGGCCAAGGGCCTCAGTCTAATTCTCCTGCTCGCTGTGTGCCATTGGGACATTCCGAGACAATTCAATTGAAAACGCATAAAGGTTTATGGGCGTGTAAGCCTTTTTCTCTCGTTCTCCTTGGGTTTGGGGATGTGCGCGGCTGTGGTAAGTAAGTGTTTTGTGCTACTCTGATGTTATAGGCAGGGCATTACGTTAACCTTTATGGGGGGGGGCTACAAACAACACGAAATACAAGTCAAATTGCAAAACTTGAAGAAACATTTTATGTGCCGAATTAGGAGATTATAAAACGGCGGCAGGAAGGAAGAGAGGAGCTATGTAAGCACAAGTTGTTATAAGGTGGAAGGAAAATGGGTTGTTCGGAAAGGAGTACCTTAAACTTCAAAGATCATCCCGTTTGAAAGTAGTTTTGTTAAGGAGTCTCAAAAGATCATGGATATTCAAAAATATCCCCCCAAAAGGATTTTTCGCAAACTCAAAATTAGTTTAGTAGTTATAGTCCTTTTAGTGACCCAATTAGGACCTAAGTTAGTGCGGTTCTACTGGACCGATTTTGATGAAACAAAAGTGAATTCGACGGAGAATTGTCAGCTCTTTAAAACTGCATTTAAACATTTTTGATTTTTTTTTTTCCAAAAATTACTTCAAACTTTAAACGCGTTTATCTCGAAACCACGTTTTTTTCGAACTGGCGGCCATGATATCTCCAGTTCAACTGAACCGATTTTCATGAAACAAAGTGGAATCGACGTAGAATTGTCACCATTCTGGCTCAACCTCGACCATAATTTTAAAAATTTTTACTATTTTTTTTTACACTAAACTACAAAAAAAGCCCGAAATTCGATTTTTTTGAATGGCCGCCATTTTGTCAAAAAAAATCACAAAATTTTAAGTTTGACGGCCCAACCGAGAATTACATCTATACGATTATAACCCCTTTGTTTCATTCATTTCGACGCTCCGGAGAACCGGAATCGTGGCCGCTTTGACGACACCTTTTTTTTCACCACCAACTTTGAAGTCTCATTACTTTTTGAACAGCCCTCTGTATCGAGGCAAAAAATTTTTTTATTTACTTTGAACCTTTAGTAATACAATAAAAAAAAAGTTTTCAAATTATTTTTTGCGTTTTCAAATAAGAATTTTTAAAAAAGGTCCAAAAACGGGTTTTGAAGGAGAATAGGCCCTTAAGATAACCAGCAGCTAGCTAAAAATGTTCTAGCTCGGCCCTTTTTGGCGGCTTCACATCTAGACAGGCTTCGTAGTCGCTCTATGCTGGCAGTTCTTGACTCTAGGGCAAAAGATCCATGATCTATCGGGGGTGTCATGGATATCTCTAGAGATTTTGGTTTTGGTTGGTTTGCAAATCGCTTGGATCGGTCGTGTCCAGAACTTTGTCAAGTTGCGAAGGTGTGTATAAGATTATGGTCCTACTACAAAAAACGGTGATGTATTATGTGGGATCGTGAAGTCGCTATTAGTTGGTTAGTGTATTGGCTGCTTTGCCAAAATCTCCCAACAAAATACGAGTGGCTTGAAACCAACCGAAAGAGATTTTTAGGACAGCGAGAATTGGTTTTGGGTTGGAATTTGGTTGGAAGAGATTTCTGGGACACCGCCGTATTAGTCCAAACTCGCTCTCTTACAGCTCTCTGACAACAGCTTTCGGCTGTCAGCTGTAAGCTGGAGCGCAATATTCGCAGTTCTTGGCTTTGAGCTTAGAGCTAGGCTAGAGATCTACAAACAGTCGGCTCTCGCTCTCTAACAGCTCTCCTACAGCTCTCTCACAACAGTTCTCTGTAGTGTGCTATCAACCAGAGTTCGAGATTGCTTCAGAGTTCATAATTCGCATCTCTGTGCTGCAAATGACTGCTCAATACCACTGGAAAGAAACACCCTTGTGCTGTCTCTGAACAGCTTTGAGCCTGAACTTTGAGAGCCTTCTTTGAGCCTTTTTCTTGGTGAGCTCGGGCGCCAGGAAACCAAGCTGATCGCAGCTCTTAGTGATGCGAATGACTGCTCAATACCACTGGAAGGAAACACCCTTGTGCTGTCTTTGAACAACCTTGAACAACCTTTGTGTCTCGCTAGCGACTGTTTAAGAGCACTGGAAAGGAACACCCTTCAGTTCCGAGCAGCGAGCTAGCAGTCTAGTGTGGCTAGTAAGCCTCAGCTCTCAGATTTTTGATGCTAGACGAAGACATTTGGCTTGTAACGTTTTTTGCTGGCAAAACCAGGCATGCAAGCCGGAGCTGAACCGAGGCAAATCATTTTGAAACGCAAAACGGAGCTAAATGATAAAGGGATCCCTTTGATAAGTTTCTAATGCGTAAGTCAATGAACTTCTTCGCAAGCTGAGCTTAGGAAAATGCAACTGGTAAGTCGACAAAGGGATCGTAGAGCTACCAAATCGTCAGAACAGGCAAACAATCGAAGGCTGCAATTTGATGAACTCATCGCATCGCATCGCAGTGTGCCTCAGAGACTCTTTAACAATCGTTAGACCCGCACGATGCAGAAGTTAAGCTGCTGGCCAAGTTGAGATCTGCAGAAACGCCAAAGCAGGCGAACAATCGATGCCAAAAACAAAAATAAACAAAAAATGATAGGGGAAAGTTGTGTAGAAGATGTAGAGTGGAAGATGTAGAGGTGGAATATGTAGAGTGGAAGAAGTAGAGAGGTAAAAGTGGAGTTAAAGATTGGAAGATTTTGATTGGAAATAGTAGAGTGGGAAAAATTGAGGCACAAGTTGTCGATTAGAAGATGTAGAGCAGTAAAAGCAGAGTGTATGATGTAGATAGGAAAAAGTAGAGTGGAAAAAGTTGAGGTGGAAGATGTAGATTGAAAGATGTAGAGTGGTAAAAGTAGAGTGGAATATGTAGAGTGGAAGATGTAAAGGTAAATGAAATAGAGTGGTAAAAGTAGATTGGAAAATGAAGATTGGTGCTCCCGGCATTTCGAACACATGTAATCAAAATGGTGTACCGTTGTTTTGAAATATCTTATAATTACTTCTGATAGTTTATTTTGAAGTTAAGAAATCGAACGTTACGATAATATCAAAGAAAGTCAAAACTAAAGTAATGGCACACATGATGGACCATTTCCTTACTCGTTCAGCACACTAAAATCATCTACTTCTTTTATAAGGTACAGTACCTTCTGATGATTTAAAACTGGTATGCAGTTCCAATTTACTATGAACGATTTCCCATAAGAAAAGCTTAAGCCAGCTTCAACTTTATCAGAACCTTAGTTAACGATAAAATACATTCCCAACGCTAAACTAGGCGCAAAACTAACAAATATCCCAGAGCTAGCACGGTCGCCAAGTTGTTGCAGCAGTTGTCAGATGCAAAACTAAAAATGGAGCAAGGGGCCATAAAAAGATAACCGGCTGCTGCATAAAGCAGCTCGAATGCAGATTGAGAGATATGAGAGTGAAAATGGAGCATAGCCCCAAAAGCCAAAAGAAGACTCCACTTTCCAGTGGCAACCATTTGCCAGTGCATAACTTTCACTAACCTTTGGAGGCAGTTGCTGATGCTGCTCGCTGAATGGAGCTGAGAGCACATTACCGTTACACACACACACAAACAAACACAGACAGACACACACACACACACACATGGAGATGAAAGTCAAACTGGCAAAAGTTTTTCAAGCAGCGGAAGCGCTAAAGCAGCCATTTTGTGTGAGGGAGCAGAACGGGAGGAATTGTGCCAAAAGAAAGCCCAATTTATTAGCAGTGAGGGAGATGGAGAGACATTCGAGCAGTAAGTACATTTAGCCAATTTTAGTTACGGCCAACCGAGATTTCAATCAATGTCCTTGAACTAATGACACAATTTGCTGTTGGTTTTCTTGCATTTGAATTTGTAATTTTCGCTCTAGAATCAGAAATTGTTTTACAATGAATGAGAAAGTAAACAGACGCACACACGCACCGAGGGTTGGCTACGCAGCAGGAAAGAAAACAATTTAACGCAACGGTAGATAAACTTTTCCTCAACAGGCCCGGGACGTCTTCGAATGTCCTTGGCCCTTTGGCATCGAGCAGAGCCTCTTCTGTGTGTGCAAATATATACACAATTTTTTTTCACTTTTATTGTTGTTTGGGTTTAACTGAAATGAGCTTTCAAAATGTTTTATGCGCCATTTTGTGTGCGCCGCAACTTATGCAATCATCTCCCTCCTCTCTCTCTCTCGCCCGCAGAGCCCATCACCGAGGTCATTGGCGGCCCCGAGTTGCATATTAACAAAGGATCCACCATCAATTTGACTTGCATTGTGAAATTCGCCCCGGAACCGCCACCCACAGTCATTTGGTCGCACAATCGTCAGGTGAGTGCGTCGTACCTTGGAGCAGAGCATGTGACATGTGCACGTGCGTCCTCCCACCCTGCAGCTACTTACGTAAAAAAAAAAATATAATAATCATAATTACATTTGACAAGGGTCTTCCAAGTGGCTTCTTACGTTTTTACGATGATTATTTGCATGTGGGTTTTTTTTTTTTTTTTTGGTTCGTTTGTTTGTTTTCTGTTTCTGTTCACAAAAATATGTGTCTACATTGAATGAAAACCCTGAACAGAGGACGCTGCGGTCCCCAAGGGGGATTTGCGGTGAAACTGACAGGGAAAACTATTCTCCGAGCGAAATGAAACCAAGCAAACAAAAAAAAAAAACACTCTAAGCAAAAGGGAACTTTTGAGTCAAACAATGACCAGGCCAGAACTCAATTGTAGCCCTGGAATTATGCGCCAATATGTAGGGGTTAAGTTTAACTTCCGCCACGAAAAGTTGGACCTTTTTTAAGGCACATTTTGTTAAACAAATGCTTTGCCTGCAGTTATTGCAAAATATGTTTAAGAATTCTTGTTTTTCTATGCTTGAAAAGTCCCACAGGACTTGTGATCAAGTTTTGACAAGTTTTGAGGCTTACACCAAATCTCAGAAGTTTCAAGGGTAAAAATCAGAATACAGAATCCAAATTAAGAATAATCAGAATACAGAATCGTTAGGCTGCCTTCACTCTGTTCGACACTTGAGACATGACGATCGATTCGAAATCGTCAAATCAGATTCCATTGACATTGAATGTTAAGGCCCTATTCTCTTTCAGCAAAAAATTTTTTTTCGACTTTTTTTTTTGCATTTTTTTTAGCTTTTTATACTTGGACATTTAAGAATAAAACCCTAAAAGGGTTTTTTGAAATTCGAAATACTTTAGAAGATATGGCCTTTTTAATGACCCAAAGTGACTCGATTTGCCTAGCAACTGCAAACTTTAAACGCGTTTATCTCGAAACCACGTTTTTCGAGCTGGCGGCCACGATTCCGCCAGTTCTACTGAACCGATTTGGATGAAACAAAGTTTAATCGACGTAGAATTGTCACCATTCTGGCCCGTAGTAAAATAAAATTTTTGCGATTTTTTTTTACTATTTTTTTTTTTTTTACACTAAACTACAAAAAAATGGGTCCAAATTCGATTTGTCAATTTCAAGTGGCCGCCATTTTGTCAAAAAAAATCGCAAAATTTTTATTTTACTACGGGCCAGAATGGTGACAATTCTACGTCGATTAAACTTTGTTTCATCCAAATCGGTTCAGTAGAACTGGCGGAATCGTGGCCGCCAGCACCATGCCTTTTTTTGAGGGCCAACTTTGACGGTGCCATCATCTATGGACAGCCCCTATATCGGGGACGAAAATTTTTTTTATTTTCTTTCATTCATTACTAATTCAATAAAAAAAACAAAATTCAAATATCTTTGCGTTTTCAAATGAGAGATTGATGTCGACCGTTAAAAAGGAATTATAAGTTTGGGTGCTCGAGGTCGAAAAACAGAAAGCTTGCTCAATAAGGAGATAATAAGCGCCTTAATCGTCTGCTTTTTTACAGAAATCTTCAACTATATTAGTGATGGCTGATAACTATAAAGCCATGGTTCTTTGGCAAATCAGATTGCTGAGAAGGCAGTTGCTATCAACGAACATTTTTGTGTAATTAGCCATCACACCAGCCGAGCGCATGCCGAAGTCGGGCTCTCTTTGCTTGCATTCGATGCCCAGACGTCGAGCAGGGCAGTTCAAAGCTGGGCTGTGTCGCTTTGATATCGCACACCAAAACACTCTCACTTTTTGGCCTCGCTCTTCTTGAACATAGCTGATCTAGGCTCCAAGCCTGAGTGACGCCAGTTGCTTGAAAAAAAAAATCCCCATGACTTTTGGAGCTGTACCAAAAACAACAGAAAAAAACAAGGCACTATTTGGCGAAAATAAAAAAAAAAATATTATTAAAAGAAAAAGATTTGCTTTACTCGTACAGTCCGGGCTTTAACTTGAAAAAAAATCCCCATGACTTTTGGAGCTGTACCAAAAACAACAGAGAAAAAAGGCACTATTTGGCGAAAATAAAAGAAATTATTAAAAAAAAGATTTGCTTTACTCGTACAGTCCGGGTTTTGACCCTTTTCGAAATCGAACGAAAGACGATTCAGCTTGCAGAGATAGCGGCTGCTGTTGTTGTCGTTGTTGTTGTTCGATTAACACACAGAACTAGCAACAGAAAACGATATGAGAGATACGCATGAATCGTGCGGTGCGCAAAGCAAAAAGTGACAAAATCATCAAAAAGGCGTTCAAAAAAATGGATCAAAACAATTGGAAATCAGGAGAAAATAAATCTGGACAAGCGAAAGTATTGGGGTGTCATGACCGACTAAAGTTTTCAGTTCAGATTGCTGGCTGGTCAAATTGTAGCCAAATCAAGGCCTACTTTGGTAATCAAATTTGCTTCAAAACAAAAAACAGAAATTGAACCTTAAAACAGTGTTAAAAGAAGCACCATTCGAGGCGTTTAAAGTTTTTCATGGAAGTTCCAACATTTTTCTTTTCATTCTTTTCTTTTTTTTGATATGGGGAAAATATGAAAATTCCTTGGGCCACACACACACAAAAAACTAAGCGTCCTGGCTTGACTAACATGATATCATTAATAAAAATTTAACTAACATGCTTCGGGGGTAAGCTTCCTGCTTGTGAGCGGCTGCTCCAGCTCCAACTACAATAACATCACCCCAAAAAAAAAAAAAAAAAACTCTGTAGCAATTTTCCACAGAGCCACCGAAAAAGTTGTGTCCTGGCACTAAGCTGTTTGTTTGCTCTGCTCTTCTCTCTGTTATTCATTTCAGGTCATAAATTTCGATTCACCTCGCGGCGGCATATCATTAGTCACCGAGAAAGGTGTGCTGACCACCAGTCGGCTCCTGGTGCAGAAGGCCATCCAGCAGGACTCGGGAGTCTATACATGCACACCATCCAATGCCAATCCGACTTCGGTGCGCGTGCATATCGTCGATGGTGAGTAGCCCGGTATGCAAAACGCTATTTGCCTTACCTAAAACATCATGTCCAGAAACTGGGTGGGGATGCAGGGGACAAGACAAATGTGCGGCGCCCAAAAGTCAACTAAGCTTGTTTTGGCTTTATTTGACAGACGAGCGCCGCCGAGTCCGGTGATTGACGACAACTTTTTTGCAGAGACTGTAGGCAGACTGGGTGAGTTCAGTTCAGGACTTGGGGCATTAGCAGGCAGTCTCGTTAATAGTTTTCTTTTACTTGATACTAGGGGCAGAGGCATACAAAGTTAAGTATGACCAAGTACTTGGGTTTAGAAAAAATCGGCCCTGTTCCGAATTCCGAGTCGGTTTTCGTGTAAACGTTGCTTTTTTAAGATAAAGTTCACAATTTTATATGAAAAGTAAGCAAAATGTCTGTGGCTACTAGATCAGGTCCGCTTTTTTGACGAATTAAAATGGTTTCAGCTGCTTAGGCAATTCCAATTTTCGTCAAACCTAATCTAGTAGCCTTTGAAATTCTTGTCACCTTCCATATAACATTGTTAAGTTTAGGCTCTACATGCAAACGTTTACACGAAAACCGACTCGGAATTGGGAACAGGGCCGAATAACTCCAAATGTAAATGCATTTCTTATTTTTTTTCTTTAGCGGAATTATGCTATATCTATAGCTATATCTTTAATCTGAAGGTGGAACTATGTCGTTTTAACCTAATTTAAGTCGCTTCAACTCCTCCATTAATAAAAGCGACATAAGTTCCGCCATTAACAATTTAGTAACAGGAGTTATGTTGGCGGAACTATGTCGTTTTAGAATGCGATTGTCCTTAGCGGCATATTGCCATGCTGACGTTATAAGAATGTAGTTTTAGAACGCGGCTTTAGCAAAATTATACGTTTCAAATCTTTCGACCGAAGAAAAATGACTTAATTCCGCCAAAATGTAATATTATAGGTGGAGTTAGTCGTCAAAACTAAGGCGTTTCAGAACGATCCATGGGGGAATTTTATCGTTTCAAGCCCACTGGAAAAGCGTCATAATTCCGCAGCCATCATGTACTTAGACTGATATCGGCGGAATTATGCCCTCCTCCTCCGTCAGGAAAATGAGAGTCAATTGAAAATGGCTACTAATAGTTTCGACAACGGGACGTTTTTCTAAGCTACTTGACTTTAAGATTCACGATATTTCTGCCAAATCTCTGTATCGTAAGTGGCCAAAAATGAAGATTGTAACAAAACTAGATGTCATAGGAAATGGGACAGTTAAACCGTATTGAGTGATTGCTAAAAAAAAAATTAAGCGTTAATACAACTAAAAGTCGTAGAGGGTGTGAATATGAGTTTTCTCCGTCAGATCTATAATATTTCGACCAACTCTGTTTATCGTAAATTATTGGGTTGCTACAAATTTAGACTGCAAACAAAACTAAAAGTCGTAAAGCTGAGAAATATGAGTCGATTAAGAAAAGTCTGCGTGTGTTTTCTCTCAATACTCATCAAGTCAACTCCTTTGACATACACTCACACACCAGAGCCACACACGATGTCAGCCTACTATGACATCTCACTCTAATATGGGCAACTCTAGATAGCACATCACTAGCAATTCAAATTAAGTATGCCGCTCAATATGACTTATCCCATCTCCGACACGGCCATTCTGACAAACTACACGTCCTCGTGAAGCCAACACAATAATGTTTGGAACATTACTTTATTAACTAACCAATTGACCACATTTATTTTACCTCTTTCTATATTCTTCAAAAGTTTTCTAACCGTCATTTCTATATTTCTGCCATGAAAACTGACCAGGCCCATCTACAAGCTTCGACACATCAGCTTCGACAACCGTGAACCACAACAGCTTTTAATAGCTTCCTTACTGTCTCTTTCAATAGCTTCATACTGTCTTCTTAAGCTTGCATGTGGATATTTGTAAAGTCCGACACTATTTAACGATTTCAGCATATGTACATCTCTTAGTATGCTCTACTAGTCTTAGTGGTATTTCGAGGCGATTCCAATGCCTTTTAGAGCTAAAACTCTATTGACCCTTTTACCCATTAACTTATTGGCAATACCCTCCCTAATCAAGAAACATTCTGCTCCGTAATGGAATGTGATTGGAAGGCTCTCACCGCGTTGCAGCACATTTGTTTTGGCTCTTCTCATAGCTCACAGCTCAATCCGCTTGCTTGAGCGCGACCCAACCCCAGTTTCAGCTCCACAAACTTTCTTCGGACATTGTGGGGAACTGTGACCTCTTTCCTTGCATCGATAACATATGATCAGGCCCTCTGCTTATTTGCCTTAGTGCGTTTTCTTCAAGCATATTTGCGATAGTCACTGGGACGCACTTCCAGCCATGGCCTCACTTAGTGCTAGGATTAGGGCACCACCTTGCAGCTCACCACCGTGCAACATCAGCGCCAAGAAGGTCCGAGTTGAATTTCAGCAACACAACAACACTATTATGCTGCGGCTCGCGTACCGACTTCTGCAAAGATTTAGCATGCTCCAAAAAAATTTGTATTTTATTGCTCCAGCAAAGCTCGCAATTGTTCATCCGCCGTCAGGGAACGCGAGGCTGATCCCACTTCTGATATCGCGGTCGAAGACATTCCGCTTATTATAATTTACCAACAATACACGGAGTGCAGTGAGTCTGAGGGGCGTAAAATATTAATTGTAATAGAACAAGAGGTCTTATACCCATGTTACACAGGCAAACATTCAATAACATCCAAAAATGTGATGTTTTCTTTTTCCACTGACGGATGAGCTATACGGTCACACTAACAGCTGTTTGGAATGCTTTGCATGCAATTGCGAGTCAAAGTGCGCCTTCCACATGTCAAGCAGAATGACCAAATAGTTTCCCTTAAGTTTGGTGGTATTTTGTGGTATGTGATGGCAAGAAATATGATGGCGCTTATCTTAGTCATGCACATCCTATGGGCATAGTCAGTTTTCAATAAAGGGAGGCCATAAACATCTCACACTCAGCCAAGACCCACTCCCACTGAGCTATCGTAAATAGCAATAAGCCGCCAATACTTAAGGTACTCATAAACCAAGAGCTCTTACATGTGGGAATTACGGCGTAATACCTATCTAGCTAACAGAAATACGATATAGAAGTAGCTCTGTATATCGTAAATGATAATTGTTGTGACAGTTTTGAGATTGGAGTAAATCTTGTTATCGTAAAGAGCGGAAGTTCAGCTTTCCTAAGCATAGCACATTTCTAACTGTCAGATTTACCAAATTTCGAAGAGTTCTTTTTATCGTAAGTCACTTAGATGTGAAATATTGAGAAAATTGAAGTCATAGAGGGCGGAAAATGGGGGATACTTCGGCTTAACACTCAGCTGTACTATTTCGGCCAACTTTATAATTTATTTGGCGACCTTTTTAATGATTAGTTAGTCATAAGTTTAGCTGGCTCGAGGTCAAAAAAGTGGCTTTGGTTCACAACTATAAACAACTTATGCATTGATACACCAAATGCATTGATATATCGTAAATTTTGGTTGCTAAAACTTGACACAGTCGGAAACAGGAGTTAGTTTTCCACCACAAACTTTTACTGTTGGGTTACTGCTTTCACGGCTTAAGCCAATGCTTCAGGCAACAAAATAACAATATAACCCAATTTTTATTGATTTAAGGGAAAGATTTTGAAAAAAAAAAAATTGTTGTGCCACAGAAAAACATATGCCAGATAAACTTTGTTTTTTTTTTTTTTTGCTTTTACCAACACAATTGATAATTCTTCAATTTGTAGCTTTGTACAGCCAAAACAAAATAAAAGAAATGCTCCTTCACACACGCACACCCACTCACACACACACACACACACACACAAGTCGAAGAAAATTAGTTCGGAAAAACTTTGAGCATCAACATTTTCACAAGTTTTGACTCGTTTATGCCGCAGCTCAGACACTTCTCCCTGCTCCTGTTCGCATTCGCTTTCCGCTCGTCGCTCGCCGCTTCCGCTGAGGCCGGAAAAAAGCGCTTACAAAGCAAAAAGTTTAACAACTTGAGCGCAAATGACTTTGGCGTGTAAGCGGCACGCTACAACAAATACGCCATGGAATTAGACTAAAATAACAGCTGCAACAACAACAACAACAGCAACAGCAGCAGCAGCAGACAGAGTAGATGAACCAACGGCAACAACAACAGCAGCAGCAACTTGTTAAGTGGAACAACTGCTGAAACTTAAGTAATTAACACAAGTTGTTTGCGCTCAACGTTGCGGGGAAAAGCTCCACTCTGTAGGATATTGATGCCAAGGGGCATTGCGAAAGGGGCGAGCATAAGCCTGCGGGGGTACATAGTGCCACATTTCCAAGTAGTTTATTTAATAAAAATATCTGCCAAATTGAAATCGACACACACACACACAAAAGCTGCGCACAAAAGTCGGCCATACTTTAGACTCAGAGAGAGAGTGAGCGAGCGAGATCGAGTTGGGGCGGCGAGGGAGTAATCTTTGACCAGCGAAGCATACTCTAGGGTCGACTAGAAACTCCAACAAAAAGTGTTTTTGCAAGAAAAACGAATGGAGAAATTAGCGAAAAGGATTTTTAGTGCCTTTTGCTTTTAAGAAATTCAAATGAAATGGGCAAAAACTTTTGATCAGAGCCGTGGGGAAATCGCTCGAAACAAGTCAAAGACTGGATTTAAATTTCTGCAAATTCTGTTAAACATTTACTGTGGCTACTGAATAGTTAGGGACAGTAGGAATTTATATTTAATTTCTTTATTTTCCCGTCTTTTGCGGCCATTCTTAGTTATTTTCTGTATTCTTAACATCTGGCTACTGAGTAGTTAGGGTCAGTAGGAATTTATATAATTTCTGTCTAGTTAAAAGATTTGGTATTTATTTACTTCCCTATTATGTCACAGCTTTTACTTAATTTCTTCATTCTTGACATCTGGCTTCTGAGTACTAAGTAGTTAGGGACAGTAGGAATTTAGATTTAGTTTCTGACTTGTTTAAAAATTTGTTATTTCCACAGTTCTTACTTATTTTCTTCATCCCTGACATCTGTCTACTGAGAGCTGAGTTGTTAGGGACAGTAGGAATTTATATATAATTTCTGGCTTATTCAAAAATGTTATATTTCCCCTTCGACTTGTGCCACCATTCTTAGTAATTTTCTTCATCATTGAAATTTGGCTACTGAATAGTTAGGGACTGTAGGAATGTAAAATTATTTTCTTGCTTATTAAAAATTTGATATTTCAACTCCGACTTATGCAACAATTCTTTTTAATTTCTCTTCTTTGACGAAGTACTGCTTAGTTAGGGACAGTAGGAATTTGTATAAATTCTGTCTTATTCAAAAATTACTCTACTACGACTTATGCCACCATTTTTACTTATTTTCTTCATCCCTGACATCTGTCCACTGAGTGCTGAGTTGTTAGGGACAGTAGGAATTAATATAAAATTCTATATTTCTAAGTAATTTCCTTCATTTTCGACACCCTTCCGCTTGGCCAGCTTCCTCTTTAGTCTCTGCTGCATTATTGATTATGCCGCACGCTCACTAGAGTTCAAAGCGAAAAGCAAAGCCGCTTACAGTTATTTGTTTTGTCCTCACCCTGGACCAGGACACCCCCACATTTAATGCGATCATTACACGTAGCCACACAAAAACTTGACTTCAAGTTCGCCTGAACGACCGACTGTCTGCACATCAAAGTCACTTTCATTAATTGAACTGCTTCTGCCGGCTGCTTGTGCTTCCTCCCATAATGAAACGAAACGAAACAAAGTCCATCCGAGCGGCCCAACCCAATCCAATTAAGTATAGTTTCTATGGCGCTTTTATCTGTGCAAGTGCTTGCTTTTTAACGCACTGCCAGGACCAGCAGCAAAGGAACAACGGAACTGTCATAAGTGACAGGGCCATGCCTCATCCTCAGCATGCTGGAGGCATCATCAGTCCGTGGACTTTGCCTGCAACTGTCGACTGCGACGCTTAATTATGTCAAACCGTATTAACTGAGAGGAGAGTTGAGTCTACTTTTCGTTTGACTGCGTGTAATTAGTGGCTCGGACGTTAGATTATTGGCATTGTCATTTAGCATGCGGCGGAAAAGTTTTGCAAAATGCTTTGCCACACGTGTTGCAGCCAGTTTTTGTGGTACAATGGTGGAGGTTCAAATATTATGTACTAAATCGTATTTTTGGCTTATGAAGACACTTTAAAGCCAGTTTTTTACCCTTCTTCTGGTTAAGAATTTTTCTTAGAATTATTCCTTGACTAACTTAAGCATTCACATTCCCCAAAAAAAACAAACACCTAAATGAATCCACTGTGCTTCGCCATAGCCCGGGCACACGGACACTTAAGTAACAGCTCATGATGAGCATCAGCGAACTCGTAAAGGACGAACGATGCATGATAATTGAAGCGGCAGCGGCAGCAGCCGCCTCGACGACAGCCTTGCGCGCATTTCATGCCAAAATTTATGGCTCCCTATCTACCATCTGTGTTCACTCCCCTTGCTCAACCCCTCTATACCCACACCCCATGAGTATGCCACTCTGGCGAAGTAGTTGGGCAGTTTTTGAATGCTGCGCTTGTTTTTTAGCCAGTCTTGGCGTTTTTATTGCCGGCAATTAAGTTAATAGGCAATAAAGCTTTTGGATTTGCCAACCAGGCCAGCAGGCGTTTACCGAAACCAGGGATGCAGCCGGCCAGGCATTAACCGTAGCCGAAGAAGAGTAAGAGGGTGGGTTACGAGAATTTGGGATTCTCAAGGAATATCGTGTGAAATATAGTTTCATAATTCAATCAAGTGAACACATAAGTCTGCTTGCTCTTGTTCAGCGTTTCTTGTTCAATGACTTTTATTTAGCGATACTTTTGTTCAATGAGTTTTGTTCAACTACTCTTGTTCAGTGACTCTTGTTGGAGTGCCTTATATTCAGTAACTTTTATTTAGTGACTCTTTGTCTGCCACTTTTGTTCAGTGACACCTGTTATGTGTCTTTTTTCTTTTTCTTGATTTTCATTAACTGGTCTAAAGTCCACACATAGTCTCCATTTTTCTGTCTTTTTCTTTCCCATTACCACTGGTGAGCTATATGACTGACTCAATTTCTCTATGTTTGATGCCAGTAATTTATCTACTTTCTGATTAAGGTACATGTCTAGTTTCAGATTTTGAAAATTTGATTTTTTTTTGGTCTTAAATCTTGGTTTTTTGTTTAAAAATATCCTAAATATTATAAAAATAAAAATAAATGGAGATATTTTTATTTTGTTAAAGTAGGTCGGGCGCAAATCACAAAATGGCGCCTCACCCTGGTGCGTCAGATTGCGAGGCCATTTGTTAACCAATTTTCTTATAGTTTTTATAAATTGCTTAAAATTATGTACCTTAATATCTTTGCATTTTTTGACTTTTCGGTACGTGTCGTTTTATTGGTTGATCATCTTATTGTGATACGGTGTTCGGCCACATTTTAGACGTTCCCTGATAGTCCTTCTCACAATTTTGCTTCTCTATATATAAATTCCTAATATCTAGTTCCCCCAATGTTTCGAATACCCTACTGCAACCTCATTTAAATTTTTTTTATCCGAGACGCGTTCTCTACCTCTCCCTAGGCACTATAGATTTCGAAATCGGTCGACTTTGCTCCTACAGCCGCTATAACAATAACAACTTTCCAAACTGTCTATTAATTATCCATCGAACAAAGGCGATGTCTGAATGGCGGTTAATTACTTTTTGACGATTCGCTAACCTGAATTTTTCGTAACCCGTTTACTTATTCTGCCTTCTAATGTCAGACATTTTATGCACCTAATATCCCTTATGAAACTTCTTTAGTGGTACGGTATGGCTGTGTTATTGGTTACTCATCTTTTCTGTGATCCGATCATCACCACATTTGACAGTTCCTGATTTTTTTGTCTCTTCTTCGTACAGTTCTCTATTAATTTTGAGGCCCGGATTCGATCGATCCCTGCTCGCCCTTCGGAGGCTGAGATCGTTGCCCATTTCCCCTAGTTTTTGCAGCATTCCCAGCTTTTACGTCCGATTCTTCCACACTGCCAATAAAATCTTGTCTTCCCACATTCCCGAGCCAGTGCCCATTTTGGCCGCATCTTCTACATGCTTGAGACCGTTGTTGAACGTATTATGGCGGATTTTTGTTTGTGTTCTCTGTGTATCTGTGGCTTGAGTATTTTTTTGTCTTCCTGTTAATGGCCTTAGATAATCATTACACCTTCTACTAGTTTCTATGTTATCCTGTCTCTGCCTATGTGATATGTGCAAATTGACCCTTCCCATGCTTTCTACGTGCTCTTGGTTAAATGTTTCCCGGTACTTTTCTAATGCCTCGAATTCGTCAGCTAAAGTCATTAGTGCCTCTAGTGATTTGCATGTGCAGTCGTATGAACATTCTGAGACCTGGTGTGCTGTTTTCTGTAGTTATTTCTAACTGCTCTAACTGCACTGTTATGTTCATATCATCTTTATCATATAATCTTTAAGTGACTCTCCCCACCCTTGTTTCCTTCTTTTGCTAAAAAAATGCTTGGAAGCTTGAGACAAATTCTCTCCAAGTTTTCCATGGCTTGTCGTTTGACCCACATACCATTTCAAAGCCTTGTCTTTCAATAATTTCGGCATTGCTCTTGGTATCATGACGATATCCAGTCCGTATGCGTTTGCTGACCACTGCACTTGTTCCAAGAATTCTAAAGGTTTTGACATTCCATCGATCCATTCTCTGACCTGTTTTGCTACTTTCGGGTTGTTTACCTTGATGAGCCTTGAGCTATGGACTTTAAATTTGGTATTGACAGAGTTTCAATATACAACGGTGTAGCTTCTTCTTTTAATTTCTTAGGAGCGGACTTTTGATCAAATTCATATGGAGATATGACACTGTGACACTGAAATGTGACACTCTGTGACGCAGTATTAACCCAGTACGGGGAGTAATAAACATCAAATCAAAGCTGGTCACACTAAAACTAGTACTAATCCAAATATATAAAAGAAAACTCTCGCAAAATACCAAGATATTTACTTATGTCCAAGCTTTCTAGGCTGATTACAGATTATCTATTTACTCTGGGGGAAAAGTCAAGTCTCAGCGTTATTTCTGTGTTTCTTGTTCACTTTGCATCCCTTGTGATTAATCCAACACTAAGTACTCCAACTCATACATATCTATCTGCCTTTCATTTACTTATTCCAGGCGAACATCCGGCGGCTATGCATCATGGCAACTCGGCGCCGTTGCAACCGCCGGCTATGCTCTCGCTGCTGCTGCTCACATGCGGTGTGCTGCTGCTATTGCAGTCCAACACAACTGGCTCCGCCAGCCTCTCGACCACCACCAACACCCACCAACAACAACAACAACAACAACTTATCACTAGACAACGACAACGGCAGAGCAGCAGTGACCTGGCCCAGAGCTGCCGGCAGCCACAGCGGGCTCTGCGGGCTGTGTCTCCTAGCCGATGGGATAAAAGTTCACTGCCAGGAACATAGCTGGGCGGAGCAGCAGCAGCAGCAACAGCAGCAGCCCAATTGCCAACTGGAACAACATACTAGGTTTTGTTTTGCTATGTTTCTCCCTTATAGTTTCTCTTTTTTCTTTCTGTTGAAAGCAAGGCGAGTATTTTGCTGTTATCACTAAATTAAGTAGCCGGTCTGGAGACCGGAAGCCGGAAGCTAACACACACTTACACATATTTATCAAGTTTTCTAAAAATATTTGAAAAAAAGAAGAAAAGTAAGACAAAAATAAATGACATTTTCTTAAAGGTTAGGTAAACTTGCACATGTAATTGGGGGCATGTAAAAATAACTAAACCAACACACACACACACACACACACACGTACACCTTGTATATAGAGCAACCTACGTAATATTTCTCTTCAACAAAAAAAAAAGAAAAGAAAAAAAAAAAAAAATAAAAATCTATTTTTGTTTGTTCTTCTTCTTCGCTCTCATCAACTAAAGTTCGATAAGCAAAAGCAACTAGTGGATATTCACACAAACACACATACACACACACACACACACACTGAAACATTTTCTAGTACAAGGTTAAGCTATAGATGTCTAACAAAAATATATATATATAAATATATATAAACCGACTCTCTTCAAAAGAAGTTCAAGAGTCAAAGGTAATTTTTTTTTGGTCGTTGTAATAACTAGAACTAAGCTCAAGACTATAGTTAAATTTAAGCTAAAGGCAAAAAGAGTTGGCATACCAGTGGGTTAATTGTACATACAGATCAGCATACTATATATAAAAAATATATATATTTTTTTTTTTTTTTTTTGCAGTTAAGCTTAAAGTACTCTTTACCTAAGTGCAAGAGTTGTTGGATAAGTAAACTTGAAATTGCTTTCTCTGAGCTCATAACTTCTTATAACCCTTGCCTTGTCAGTTAATTGACAAATTTATGGTTCGTGCTTGTAGCCCTGCACGAAAAAACACGAAAATTGTATCACTTTTCGTATTCTAATATCTTGTTTATATCAGGAAACTTTCTCACTCAAATATTTATTACCAGGTACAAATTCTTTTTATTTGTTCATTCTGATTCGGAAAATATTCGTTTTTATTCCAATCCCACAGGGGGAAAATGCACCATAAAATTGGTATGGAAACAATTTTTAGATCTGATCAGTTTACCTAGAAACTCGGTTTTGTAAGTAAAGTAAGCGCCCATGGGAAGATGGCCGAAAAATTCTTTATGCAAGAAACCGTTTTTAAGCAAATTGACTTGAAACACGCTTTGTAACTATAGTAAGCGATGTGAGTTGGAAAATCCTCCCACAGGGTAGGAAAATTCCTCATCAAAATTGTAAAATGAAGAATTTTTAAAGATTTTTGACTTTAGTTAAAGAGACTAGCAAGTTCAAGAGCCTTTGCCTTTGGTTCAGATCCGGCCGAAGGACCATAATGTGCAACTAATTCTATAAACGAAGAGCGATAGTTCACACACATCGAAACGTTCGCACAATGCCGAATCCCTAGAACACAATCGGTCTTTTAAAATTGATCTTTTTCTTTATCGTGCTTTTATATCTAACTTTGTTTAGGACTGAGACATCTTCTTTACTATTTTATAATTCTTCTTGTTCTTGTTCATCTATGAACCTCTTTATTTCTAATGTATATCTTATGTAATTATGTTATCTCTCTTTCATGAGCATCATTTTACTTATCTCCAATTAATCTTGAGCTGCTCTGACTTACTAGTCTAATACAATCCTTGCTTGTGGTCGCTTCGCACCATATGTATGCAGGCGTGTGAAACGGGGACTTCTAGTCATCTACCTAACGCGACCCTTTCAAGTGGAATCATATTTTGTAACGTCTGCGCGGATTGTATGTTCAGTTGTGAACAGCCTTATTGTTCGATAGTTCGAGGCAAGATTTGTTCTTGGGTTTATTCAACTAAGTATAAAATAAGCTAAGGTTCATAAATGGCCATTAATATGAGTTAAATAGTAACTTACAGTTAGTCCAAAAATTCTAGAAAAAGCAATTTTAATTCTAAGACAACATTTCTAGGAATGGGTACGAAGAGAACTTACCCTGCTCCACAAAATGGGAGTCGATGTTTGCCCAGTGGACCAAACTAGCTTTTTCTTAAGTATTTTGGCCAGTTAAGTACTTAGAAGTCGCAATTGTGTAACTAGAAGTAGCAATTCTACTTGACTATTTGCCAAATGACATTTATGCTTTATTTCAGCTTCAAAACTTTTTGGCGTTTTTGGGGCTCGCTGAAAAATCGAGTTATCGATATTGGATCGATTTGAATCTTGTGGCCACTGGAAGTCACCGGAGTCTTTGTGTATCGTACCGTGAAGTTATTTAAGGATACACTAAGAAAAAAACTGTGGTACAAAATGCAGCCCAAGCGGACTCCTTAAGTCCAACGTTCACCGCAGAACACCAGCTCTGGTCACACTACATTACAACAAACAGGCGCTTCCGTTTAAAAAGCAAACAGTTGTTTGTTTTGGTGTTTGTTTTGCACTTATGCTGCTTTGAAATTCCCAAGCAGTGATAGTAATGCTGGCATGAGGAACTCTCTGCTTCTGCTCTAATGATTGAACCGGGAGGTTCTTAAACTTCCTATTCAGTTGACCAGCCTTCTTTGTGTTGAGTGTGAAAACATAACATGACCTCTAGCCGTCTTAAGCTTAAACTCATAAATGTCTTTTAAATCAGTCACATTGTATAACCAAAAGGTTTACAAAAATGTACCAAAATGGTTTGAAAATTGAACCCAATGTGTTGTTCCCAAAATGTAGCCAAAAAGAGCACCAAGTGGTCTTTAAATGTTACCAAAATGTTTCTAAAAGTAGCCCGAAAGTTTGTAAAATGTCCCTAAAATGTTCCCAAGTTGAGCCCAAAATGGTATTAAGGCAACATCTAAACGTTAATGAAGATCGAACAACGGCTGTTAAAATTGCGTTCATGAAAAGACACCGCCGTTCACAGTTCACGAAAAAGCGGGATTACTCTACATTAGTCAACGAATGGTTTTGATTTCGGTAGATTTTGAATGGACTTTTTTCTGAGTATACGGATAGAATAAAAGACAGTGCGAAATCCGGCCACGAAATCGACGAAATCCACTGCGCAAGCAGAAAATCATATCTCGTGAGTTAAATATCAGCAAGTACAGTATTTCAAGCCTCATGAAACGTGACTCAATGCATACAAGAGACACACCGGCCACTTGCTCACAACACAACAACAAATATTGAGTCTTTGAAGCTCGCCCTTGTCCGGGCAGTGGACAATTTCCCAATGCTTGAGTTGCGCACTGCCATCGATGAGTGGTTAGACTGACTTCGGCTTTGCTGGAAGGCACAAGACGGCCATTACGAATAATTGGTTCCACGTTTTGTAGCCATTGAGTGACCGGATAAAAGAAAGAAAAAAGTTTTTAAGAACCTAACGTTTTACCTTTCGAGAGTCTTATCGACGACGTTTTGGGACCAATCCCACTCAGCGTCAGACAAGCAGTCTTCATGCGCAACCCGAAAGCCTAGACGCATAAGAACGTGATCCAAACAATTGGGAGTACTAGATGAAATGTTGTTTCGGGAAGATTCATCAATGACATTAGAGTGGGTCAAGTTGTGTGGACGAAAAAAATTCACTAAGAGGTTGTTAAAATCGTAATCTACGAATTTTATGGCTCAAAAATCAAAATCGATGCTGTCGCTGGTTATCATCGTTTCGAGGTAGACATGTGAAATGGCTTGAAACAGCCCCAAAGGGCCAAAGCCGAGCTCCTCTCAATCTCTTGGCATGTGCGCTTCTAATTTTTGCACAAAGTTTAGCTTTTGATAGCTTAACTCCTTAATCAAAATCCCAACCAAGATTGTCCAAGTCTCGTAGACTCCCTGCGCGTTGATTCTGGGTAAATCGTCTTACCACTAAGCTCATGAGTTTTGACAGGTCGAGAAAAAAGTTGGCTCACTCTAATGCACATTCCCTGAAGAAGTGATGCTGCTAGTCTAAGTCGGTCTAAGGTATCAAAAAGATTAAAATTGATTGAAAAGTATTCAATTTATCTCATAATAGTCTAAATTTAAGTATTTCAGGTTTGAGAAATCGTGTTTCAAATAAGAATTCGGTACTTGAATCAAGTATTTTTGTACAATTTCGGTGTCAAGTATCAAAAATATTAAAGTACTTAGTCCTTCTCGATACAGTCTAATATATGTCAAAAATCGTACTCCAAATGGTAATTTTGTACCAAAATTAAGAATTTTCGAATTTACCGTTCTATTAACTACGTCTGTACTTAATTTAAGTACATAATATTTGCTTCTATTTTTTTTTGGATCACTTCAAGCAAAAATTCTTTGCTCATTTGGGCACGTGTTCACTCCACATGCATAATTAACAATTCTTACATCCGTTGACAAACATGTTCGTGCAAAAACACATGCAATATAGAAACATAGGACCACAAATAGGTTTCTCAACTAGCAAATTCTATAAAAATGTGATACCCAGGTATAAGAGAAAGATATAACGTTTTCCACCACTTACTTATCCAACGACTCTTGTAAAGCATTTCCCTGTGTATAATGCATAAGCGATATAAATTGTTGTTGTATGTTTGATAACAAAAACCAAAAAACAACCATAAAAAATTGCCAGAGAGAAGTTACATAAAATGGAACATAGATATTTCCTATCCAATCAACCAACAAACCAAAAAAAAAAAAAAACAAATATATATGGAAAATTCATAGTTACTTAAGTCTCTCACTCTCTTTCTCTCTATCTAACTCTCTCCCTGTATCTGTCTCTGTTGCAACCTAACTCTGTCCCATTCGTAGCACTTTATGTCTATCAACACTCACACACACACACACACTCAAACCCAAAGAGAATCCCACCCCGCAAAAGGGTCTAACCCTGGCCAAGTCCCTTCCTGCTAAGTCCCCATCCTACTTATTGAAAAAGAAAAGAAAAACACTCAAATTCTCATGCCGTTTCGCTCTAAACAAAAATTAAGCAAATATACAAATTACTCTCGTACTATAAACATACGAATATGGATATGAATATGATATATATATTTAGTATGCATAACGATTAATGACGGAACAAAAAACCAAAAAAAAAAAATATATTTTATAAATGTGATGACGTTTAGCAAATTTCAAATTTATTAAGTTAAAACCCAAAACAAAAAGAAGAAAAAAGATGAAATGAAAAACAAAAGCAAAAACCAAAGACCAAAAAGCATCAACGAGAACTTCAAGAACTCCCCAAAAATGTGAAATACACGGCTAGCCGGGTATAAGAAGGTGGCTTTCAAAGTAGTTAAGTAAATGGTATATAAATTTAAAGTGAATACTTTGAAAGTAGCCTAATGCTTAGATAAGTGGATCAGTTATTTAAAGAAAGATGTAAAAGTTGAAAAAAGTTGAATTTTCTGGGTATTTTCTTAACTAAAATACTTGAGAGGCTTTTTTATGGCTTTTTACTGTGAAAGCTGGCACCAATAGCTGGTGAAGGTGAATGGTGGTGTACAAATTTATAAAGATAAACTACCAGCTAAGCCACCACGGGCCTGAAAATGCTGTGTTAAAATACGAAATTGTGGATTTAAGTGTTTTTTTCCTATACCAAAATTCTTAGTGGCAGCGGCAGAGACCGTAAAACGGTTGTGATGATCTTATTATCATCGATGCCAAAGAAGACGAAGAAGAAAATTCTTGATTCCCAGAGGATTGTCTCAAGAACTTTTACAGCATGAATAATCCTTGGGTCAAGATCTTTGAATCTTAAATAAGAATCAGACTTACTGGATTAAAGCCTTTAAAATACTAAAATTAGTGCTCTTGAAACTATTACTAGTACGACAAGCCAATAATTTTTCGCATTTAGTTCCTGTGCTGTGTGATCTGTCTGGTTTTATGCTTAGGAACCGTCCGCGGTGCTCGAGTCGAGCGAATGAAACTACGCCTGAATTTTGTTGTTGCAGCCTTCTGTTTGTGCGTCAAGCTGGCACCGGACTTAGTTCTTGTTACCCATTTTGAAAAGCGCGGCGGTAGCGCAGTTGCGAAAAAGTATCCGTATGGGAGCAAGACTTGCCCACCGTGGCTAAATCAAGCCCAATTTTAACGAATCAAATTCTATTCACTTTTAAGAAATACTAGGAAAAGGAAGAATACCAATATTTTGCTATAGCTGAATAAAACTTTATTGAAACGTTCTTTTGTTACGACTAAACTTACCTTGTATGGGTCTTCTTAAATGCGAATAAATGTGACCCTCTCACTTGGCAGTAAGTTATCTCAATCTATTGTTGGGTTCCCTCTGCACAGTTCAAATATTTTGGAATCAAGAGCTTGTTTGATCTTAATACAATATATTAGTTCTTGAGTTTATTCCTTTTTTTTTTGTTCCCATTTTTAAATTTCGTCAAAAAACGTCAACAAATTTGCCTTGTAACCGTACTCTATATACTATAAATAGAAAAACTTTCGAACAGCAAAGGATCATCAAAGGAAAACCAAAGTGTTTCTGGTTATAAAAAGTATTGGAAGTTACCCGGCGTGCGTTGCTAAACTCAAAACGTAGAGTCAAAGCTTATTTCAAAATTGCCATCTATCAATCTAAACTCATTATAAAGTTCAATCTTTACCTCCCGGACCACTCAGGTGTCCTCATAACAATCTGATCTCAGTAGCTCCATGGAATGCGAAGTGTTTAGCAAATTGTTGCATTCAGCAGCTAACAACCTGGCTTGCCGCTTAACTTGTTCATCGCGCCACGCTCCTGCCATGACTTACCAAAATCACCTGGCAGACGCACGATAATTTATTTAAAGTCTGTGTGTTGGTCTGCGATACCGCCTCGGGCCATCTAAACCAGCGATGTTCCTCCATAGCCCCCAGGGGCCGAGTGCAAGTGGCTAATAACACGCACATGAGCCGAGCGCATGCCGAAGTCGGGCATATGAGCGTAAACAGCGCTCTCATTGCTTGAATTCGATGCCCAGACGTCGAGCAGGGCAGTTCAAAGCTGGACTGTGTCGCTTAAATATCGCACACCAATACACTCTCACTTTTTGGCCTTTGGCTGTCCCAAAATCGCCTGCCGTGCGGCTTACACTTCATGTATAGTCTCTGGTTTCTCTTAACTGTCTGCCGGATGTCTACCTATATTTGTATGAGAGTCAGGGACTGCTGTGCCGAACCGGGCACAACGTATTTTCGGCAGCACCAAGCATAGAAAGAGCTACTGAGTCCGTGAATTATCATCCCTGCGTGCGTACCAAACACTCAAAAGCAAAACACAAAAACAATCACAAAGACAAAAACAAAGAAAAAAACAAAAGCCAAAAACAAACACACAAACACAGACAAAAAAAACAAAGAAACAAACACAAAACAAAGACAGACAAAAAACACAAGACAAAGAAAAACCAACAAAAAAAAGACGAAAACAAAGACAAAAACTAACACAAAAATAAAAACAAAGACAAAAACAAAGACAAAATCAAAAACAAAACACAAACACACAGAATATTCAGAATCGAGTACTAAATACCAAATATTTAGTCTCTAATACTTAGTATCGAATACTTAGAATCGAGTACGGAGTATCAAATACTTGGTATCGGGTACTTGGAATCGAATAATAAGTATCGAGTACTTAGTATCGAGTACTAAGTATCGAATACTTAGAGTCGGTACTGTACAGGCTTGGATTGAGTAATAAGTATCGAGTACTAAGAATCGAGTACTGAGTATCAAATACTGAGTTTCGAGTACTTAATATCGAGTACTAAGTGTCTAATACCTAGAATCGAGTACTAAGTACCGAGAACTTTGTATCGAGTACTTAATACTGAGTATCAAATACTGAGTATCGAGTACTTAATATCGAGAACTTAGTATCGAATACTTAGAATCGAGAACGGAGTATCAAATACTTGGTATCGAGTACTTGGAATCGAATAATAAGTATCGAGTACTTAGTATAGAGTACAAATGTATCGAATTCTTAGAGTCGGGTACTGAGTATCGAGTGCTTGGTATTGAGTAATAAGTATCGAGTACCTAGAATCAAGTACTGAGTATAAAATACTGAGTTTCGAGTACTTAATATCGAGTACTAAGTATCTAATACCTAGAATCGAGAACTAAGTACCGAGAACTTTGTATCGAGTACTTAATACTGAGTATCAAATACTGAGTATCGAGTACTTAATATCGAGAACTGAGTATCAAATACTTAGAATCGAGTACTATTACCGATTACTAAGTATCGAGTTTTGAATATGGAGTTTAAAGTAACGCACAACCGCAAGAATGTGAAAGGCGGATCATATCGTATACAACATGTTTCACATCAAGGCCTCACACAGAGTAACGTCTTGATAAGAGATCTGAGTTGATGTGATAGGGATAAATACTTGGGTTCTATATCAAACCGTAACATACTTAGTAGCATGTTTGATTGCAACCAAAAACTCTGAACGAGCTCACAATGCTGTTTTAAAATATGCCCACATATTCTATGTCGATTTGTGTATTAAATTTATAGAAATGCTGCTGAGCTGCTGCTGGCTCATTTACCCGAAAGCAAAGAAAAACTTCTCTAGCCAAAACTCCACATGAATTCACCAAAAAAATTTCAGTTTCCACTTTCAAAACAAAACCTTTCCTTTCTCTAATAATTGATCCACTTAAGCGCAACCAACTTGCATACACATAACCTAGTAAATCTAGAAGTAAACCAAAAAAAACTTAAAATATAGCCACATGAATTTGTAAATGTATTTGCCGTTTTCAGTTCTGTCTTCTGTCCCTCAATGAGAAAATCGCGTGCACTTTCCCTTAAGAATCAACAGAGAATTTGCATCAAATCAAACCAGAAAACTAAAAACAAAATATGCGACATGAATAAGACAACAAACAGCCAGACAAAAAAAAAAAGGTGTTTAAGTGTTTATAAATAAAATTGAATGTAATTCAATGCAAAAAAACAAAACAGAAACCAAATTACAAATTACGGCACAACCACAGATTTCTATGTATAAATAAGGTGAAAATAAAGTCCATGTTGCAGCAAAAAGCTAAAAAAGAAAAAACCAAAAACAAAACACAAACTATGAATATTTAGTAAATTATAATTGAATAAAACACTCATGAATGTTTAAACGATAAGCCATAATTAAATATGTGTTGACCCTATTTACACTCGTTTTTTTTTTTTTTCTGTTTTTTTTTTTTTTTTTTTGGGTAGAGTTAATTATAGAGAAAAGCGTCAACAACAAGAAATATGTTAAATACAATTTTAAGCATAAACAAAGCGGGAAAATGCATACAAAATTTTTAATGTGGTTAAATAAGAAAAATGCATGTGGAAAGTGTGTGGCGCCGGAAATCGTCGGAAATTAAATATAAATTGCGTAAACTTTAAGTGAAATAAATGAAGGCAATTACCCGGTTGGCAGATGCGAAAGGGTGGCGCACACACACGGCAAATTGAGAACCAGAAAACAAAAACCAAATATGAATTCAATAAAAGTGTAAAAGAACGACAAGCGGGGTATTTCATTGGGTTGGACAGGCATTTGACAGGCGACTCCCTAGTTACAACCTTCTACGGGTTGTTCGGGCCCGGCACCGGCACCCGGATACCCGCCACCAACTCACTCAATTTTGTTGACACATCCGGCCACAAAATGCCACAAAACGTACAAAAACTGATGAAAAACTTTTAATTTATGCACACAAAGCTATTTTCCATCTGCTGATGATTTGCAATTAAAAGTGCATGGAATTTTAGAGCTGGCCGCAGATGAATATGCAATGATGTCAACTAGTTAGGCAGGCGGCTTTTGGTTGTAGTTGTTAAAGGCCAACAAAAGCAGGTAAGCAGACTGTTAGTTTAAGGATCTCTGATTGATTTTCCTTTTGCTTAATATCCACACAAATGGCTAATCCGTCCATCCATCTATCAACTCTCCTCTGTTGACTCTCATTCAACGCCATATGCAATCAAAATGAGCAGCCGCTCCACCGAAGTCATCCGCATTGTTCGCCCTTTCTGCGTTAAAAACCTTTAATGAAAACTGTCAGACAATGGCAGGCATTTTCAATCGGCTTTCTGGCATCTCTCTGCATCTCTCTCCTGCCTTATCAATGATCTGTGGGCTTTATTCCTGGAGTAAATACATTTAATATGAATTTAATGTGGGTTCTCCCACCAACCTTCCTTCGTCTCTCATTATAAAAACATTAAAAACAAAAAGTTCCGATTAAAGTTTACAAAAAAAAAAAAAACGGAAGAATTAAAAAATAAAAACCGTTCAACTAATTAAGTTAATACGCGGAGACGGACCGGTGGCAGTGCAACATGATTTAAAAGTGTCATGCATTATGGAAATTAATTTAACACACACAAACAGAAAACCAACAGCAAGACAAAATGCCAGCGAAGCTGACAATGTAAAATGCAATCACATAAAACATTCGATTCAACACAGCGACTAAAGAGAAGCACCAGGACCAGGCCGGGCCGGGCCAGTCCGGACCCGGACCCAACCACAGTCACTGAGAGACACGCACAATTGAAGTCGGTTTGGTAAATTAAAAATTAATTACAATAAATCAAATGGAGTGGACAGTTCGAATGGGCCAGACAACGGATTGCAGGGATTTTCAGCGCTGGTAAAAGCTACCGCATGACAAAGATGGGTTTTGGTAAGTACTTGGACACGGTTCGGTTAGTAAAAAACAAACCAGGGTAACTAAGCCACTGGATTGGGGCAGGTCATAAAAGCAATGAAAACATGGATTTATCGTGGGAAGAAAACGAAAGATGGCAAGAATAAGGAAGAAGTATGAAAAAGGAAAATGGGAAGTAAGAAGTATGAAGAAAGAAGTAATAAAAAGAAGTAAATCCCTGTATCCTGTTGTGAAGTAACGAGAAGTAAAGTAAAGTTTTTTGAATGAAAAGTTTACTTCACTTCCCTTTACTTCATAGTTGAATACACACCTTAAGAAGTAAGTTGTAAGAAGGAAGAACAAAACAGAAGGAAAGGAAGGATGGCAGGAAGAAGACAGAAAGGAGGCAGGAAGATGGAAAGAAAAGAACGAAAATGGGAGGAGGGAATAAGAAGAACGAAGAATGAAGAAGAAAGAAAGAAAGAACGGAAGAAAGTTCGTATGGAAGGAAAAAGGGAACAAGGAAGAAGGGCGAAAGAATGGACAAAAATCAAGGAAGAAGTAAGGAAGTAAGAAGGAAACGAAAAAGCTAAGCTAAATTCGTCTGTTTTGTCTTTGTTTTGATATTCTAATTTCGACCAAATTTGCAAAATCTGATTGAAAGCTTATGTATATTACACAGTAAGTAAAAGTAAAATGGCTTGTCAAGTTGACACAGCCCCAAAGGGCCAAAGTCGAGCTTCTCTCAAATCTCTTGGCTTGTGCGCTTCTAGTTTTCGCGCAAGAGAAAGGACCGAATCCGAACGGCAGTTTGAGATGCTTTCCATGGCTTATTACTACAAAGCTGGCGCCAACAGCAGAGAAGGGTGACCGGGTGTAAAGTTTATTCAAAGAAAAAACTTTTCATTAGACGTTCCGAGGCGGGATCGAGCCCACGACATCTTGCACAGCGGTCGCGCACACTAGTCGCTGAGCCACCCGGCCACCATATTACACAGTACAACACTAAAAACAAGAAAGATAAGCGGTTAAGCCCGACTATAACATACTCTGTACCTGTCAAGTGCTGCCCAAGTATGCCTGCAAGTATAAGAAACAATGCTCCATACATGTCAAACCTCTATGTCTTACCATCTCTGCGAACTGTTTGTTCATACGGACAGACGGACAGACAAACGGACGGACAGACGGACACTTTTGCACAAACTTAATATACTCTGTGTACCTTTGGTACAGAGTATAAAAACCAAGAATGAAACCCTTAAGGGGGTCTTCTCATTGAGCAACTTTTTTTTTCGACTTTTTTTTTTTTGCATTTATTTATAGCTTGGATATTCAAAAATATCCCCCCAAAAGGATTTTCGAAAACTCGAATTAGTTTAGGAGATATAGTCCTTTTAGTGACCCAATGTGACCTAAATTCCCAAGCAACTGCAAACTTAAAGCGCGTTTATCTCGAAACCACGTTTTTCGAACTGGCGGCCATGATATCTCCAGTTCAACTGAACCGATTTTCATGAAACAAAGTGGAATCGACGCAGAATTGTCACCATTCTCGGGTGAACCTCGACCATAATTTTAAAAAAAATTTTTACTATTTTTTTTTTACACTAAACTACAAAAAAAAAGCCCGAAATTGAAATTTTTTTTTTGAATGGCCGCCATTTTGTCAAAAAAAATCACAAAATTAAGTTTGAGGTTCACCCGAGAATTACATCTATACTGATTATAACCCCGTTTTTTTCATTTCGGACGCTCCGGAGACCCGGAATCGTGGCCGCCGTGACGACACCTTTTTTTTCACCACCAACTTTGAAGTCTCATTACTTTTTGAACAGCCCTCGTATCGAGGCAAAAAAAATTTTTTTATTTACTTTGAACCTTTTGTAATACAATAAATAAAAAAGTTTTCAATTATTCTTTGCGTTTTCAAATAAGAATTTTTTTAAAAAGGGTCAAAAAACGGGTTTTGAATGAGAAGACCCCCTTAAATTCTGATAGAAGGGACTTCCGTAAGCATCACCTCATACGTAGTTTTTCAACTGTACCCAAAGTTCGCGTTCTATGGGTACTTTTGTACTGGCAACACTGTCCATGTTTGCTGAATTTTGTAGATTTTATATTAAACCATTAGGTTAGGTTGAGTTGGCTAGGGACAATAAATTTTCCCTTCACTAGGCCAAGATTCCATTTATATTCCCTATTTGAACAAGGGGGTTCCTCCCGACTAAAACAATGTGAAATCAGTTAACATTTTAGTAGAGAAGGATTCTCTATCTCAGATAGTTCCGATAGGTTGAGTTGAAAGGGGTGTCCAAGTGTTTTGAGTCTCCTCCTACTAAGTGTTGGGCAGTGGCATATAAGATGCAGTAATGTTTCCTCCTCTTCCTCACACTTGCAGCTTCAGCAGAAGTCTTTGTGGGCGACTCCTAAGCGTGCGGCATGTCTACCGATAAGGCAGTGACCCATCCAGAAATGAGATGTTTCCTCTACTTTGGAGTAAAAGGCTACTGGGCCACGTGACCCTAGCTACCATAGCATCGTACATTAGCCAGGCGCCATGTTTCATTTCTTGTGATTAGTCTATATGAGGCCAAGGGCATCCCTATCGTGCCCTTCTCTGGGAGAAGCTGGATGGTAGTGCCCTGTCTAGTCAGCCAGTCGGCTGACTCGTTACCCTCAATGTTGCGATGACCAGACACCCAGATAAGGTGAATACAGAGATCTCGAGCGACCTCATTTAGAGGATCTATGGCATTTCTTGAGCGTTTTGGCATTATTGGTGTAAGAGTCAAGCGCTTTTAGAGCTGCTTGACTTTCTGATTAGATGCATATATACCTTTCTACGACCTTGAGTGTGCTAGGATACTTGACGGCCTCCTGGATAGCCACCAGTTCTGCTTGTTACACGCTACAATGATCGGGGAGTCGGAATGATACTTCCTTATCTAGATCGGTGGAGAAAACTCCTACATTTTTATCTAGCTTAAATCCATTCCTGTAGATGTTAATGTCATTAGCCCTGCTAAGTGGTAAGTTATCCCAGTCGTGTCTACAATCGTGTCTATATTGACATCATAGAGTTTCTAAAATGACATCGTGGGTATAAAGTAATCTGTAAAGACTGGAACCGCGGTTTGATTGAGTTTGTTAAGTTGAGTGTCCCGAGTTGCCCGCGTTCCAGGCTTCAGACTCTCTTAATCTCAGGGCTGTGATGCTCGCTATCTGTTTAGAAGATGAAATATTCTGTTAAGCGACTCCGCTGGGGCGGTTCTGAGGGAGCCGCTCATGCATAATTCAGCATTTCTCTGTACTAAGTTTAAGGTTTTCAGGACTGATTGTTTCCCGACTGCTGGCCACCATACTAAAACTCCATAGAGCTGAATGGGATGTACTATGGCTGTGTATAGCAAATGAACAATTGCTGGGGAAAACCGCCAATTTCGGCCTATCGCCTGCTTACATAAAAAGAGGGCACTGTATGCCTTCTAAACTCGTTTTGTGATATTGTCATGGCAGAGTAGTTTCCTGTCCAGAACTTCACTCAGCTACTTGGCATTGTTTTTGAACTCCAGACTAATATTGTTCAGTCTGGGAGGGATAAGGTCCGGAACTTTGTATTTATCTCCGTGTCATGAGGAATTGTTTCGTCTTTTTCGGGCTTACACATAAGCCGCTTGAAAACGCCCACTCAGAAAGTGTCGCCAACGCGGTCTGCATAAGGTCGCATAAGGTTTGTGGAAAGGTTTCATATTTAAAAATTTCATTCAATGTCATCCGCGTAAGCCACTACCATATGTCTCTCCGCCTCCTTGAGGCACAGCTGTTGGTTGACTACAACGATCCAAATAATCGGGGAGAGAACACTCTGCGAGTGGACGCACCGCCAAGTCTAGAAATTACTGCTCTACTTGAGAGCATCGGGTTAATGAATTTCACCAGCGGCGCGTCCACTACCACAGATGCCAAGGCAGAGGTAGGACATTATTAAAAGCACCCTGTATGTCCAGAAATGCTGCCAAAGAGTTTTCGTTTTTATCGAGAGATTTTCCAATCCTTGAAACTAGGGTATGTAAGGCAGTTTCGGTGGATCTGCCTTTACAGTAAGCATGTTGTGTATTTGCTAGTAGGGATGGGTTGATAGTCTCCCTAAGATGGGCGTCAATTAATTTTACAAGTGTTTTGAGAAGAAATGAGCTCCGACATATAAGCATCGTGCAGAAGAAAGATGACTCAGTGCAAAATTTCAGCTTGATAGTTTCAAAACTGAGAGACGGACAGACGGCAGGCTAAAGCTCAATCGACTCAGCTCATCGCCCTGATCAAAAATACATATAGTTTATGGGTAAGGAAATGAATATTTCTAAGCGTTGCAAACTTCTGGACAAAATTATAATACCCAGACGGACGGACAAAGCTCAATCGACTCAACTCATTGCCCTAATCAAGAATTTCGGTTCGGAAATGATTATTACTATGCGTTGCAAGCTTCTGGGCAACATTATAATACACGTTGCAAGGGTATAACACAAAGAAAGGTAGAAAAATTGATGAATGAAGGAAAAAAGACGGAATAAGGAAAGAACAAAGAAGGAAGATAAGGAAGAAAGAAGGAAGAAGAAGGAAGAAAAATGGAAGAAAAAAGGAAGAAAGCAGGAAGAAAGCAGAAGAAAGGAGGAAGTAAGAAGGAAGTAAGAAGGAATGAAGAAAGAAGGAAGAATGCTGGAAAAAATAGCAGAAAAAAATGAAATAGAAATCAAGGTGGAACAAAGAATGAAGTAGATCGAAGTAAGAAGAAAGAAAGGCACAAGGAAGGAAAATGAAATAAGGATCAAGGATAGAAAGAAGTAAGACGAGTACAGGAAGCAGGAGGGAAGAAGGGAGCTTCAATGAAAGGAAGACAAAAAAAACTATAAAAAGAGGAAAACGTTTTACAGCCAGGAAATCACTTTAAATTAGCATCCTTAGCATCGAAATGCTACCATTCCTTCTACTAGTCCAGTCGCGGTTGGAATCAAAAGAAAGACCATCATTTTACGACCACATACATATACGAGTATGCTCTACGATTTTCCGTAGCTTGAAAGTGTACAAAAACTTCGACACATCCCTTGTCGGTCCCTTCCTGCCGCCAGCTTGTTACTAAAATTCTTGCCAACAAAAGACTTTTAT
Source organism: Lordiphosa collinella (assembly GCA_018904265.1). Classification (NCBI taxonomy): domain Eukaryota; kingdom Metazoa; phylum Arthropoda; class Insecta; order Diptera; family Drosophilidae; genus Lordiphosa; species Lordiphosa collinella. Next base: position 67,122 of record JAEIFV010000789.1, read on the forward strand.
TGTTCTCTTAGCAATCCTCTAACCTTTTATACCTACAATTCCACTCACCCTTCAAAGTTGTCCAGCTGCAACAACTGTCTGACCTCTTCCTGGCCCCATTCATTGTTGCTTTTTATATTATTTACGCTCGTTTATGTTTTTTTTTTTTCGCTTGCCTTGGCTATTCAGCGCCGTTCAAGTATTTTAACAAATTTTACAACTTTTTAAGCGGGCCTAAGCGGATACAAGCCAACCCCCAACCGCCCAGCGTCCACTTGCCCTTGCTTGGCCTTGGCTTTAAACGTTTTGCCGAGCATATTTGTTGGCCATAAATTAACACGCCGCACGCTTGCTTAATCTTTTTATGGCCTGGCTAGGCACACACACCCAAAAATTTAATAATTTGCTCAACATTAACCACTTGGCGGCTGCCTGTTGTTGTCCTGGTCCTGCCACTGCCGCTGCTGGGGCGGCTGCTTCTGTTGTCAACGTTCTGTGAGCGCTTTTCATTTCTTGTCGTCCTGTTTGCTGCTAATTATAAGGGGATTATTTGCTTATCCTGCGAGGTCGAAGGTGGGCTGCATAAATTCTGGCCAAGTCCTTGCCTTGCTCGCTCATTGTCCACCTGCCTGTAAATTAAGCATCCTCCCCGCCCCGCCCCCTCACTCCAAGTGGTACTCAGGACCACCATAAATTCCCAATTAAAAGGTGTAATAAGAGTTTGTTCCGCTTCGGCTATGAATAACATTTTAGGCAAGGGCCCCAGCCCCCTCCCTTGTCAACAGCTGTGACTTTGTAATGCAATTGCAATAAAACAAACAACGAGATGGACACCAAAGTGAAAAGACAGGCCTCAACAGGAGGCAACAGCGAAAATGGTAGAAAAATGAGCAGGGGGGAAGAAACTTGTATACACTGTGCTACAAAGTTGGCAAGCGAATGTTTGCCAGGTGGAGGAAGAGGGATGCCTATCAAATTGGGTGGCAAACTTTAAAGAAGAAGGAGAAACATTAAATGAAAGCCAACTAAAGCTGGCATAAACTGACAGAAAATATTTGCTAGTTATTTGAGTTGGTCAAAAAGAATAAAAGATTTAAAAAAAGTCAGAATCTTACTTATACGTTGAGTCTCCATATCGCAACTATTATTTTCATTCCCAGCTTCAGGCCATCTCCCTCTATTGAAGGATCCTTTTCCGGATAATTGTCATCAGTGGGTCAACTTGGAGAACCCAACGTAGTCAACGTTCGTGGTAAACTTTAACGTAGCCAAAATTCATTGTTATGATTTGATTATTGCCCACGGTGTCGCTTAGACACAAACATACACAGACACATACATTTTTTTGGCGGCAGCATCTGTGCTGATCGCATTCTCTTGCTCTATACATAAGCTCCGCTAACTGTAATGCACTCTCCTATTCCCCTTTCTATTTCTATTCTGTCGCTTGCATTTTTAGCTGCTTTGGGCAATTCGGCCTTACCTGCCCTAAGCAAGATCAGTTGCTAGTTCCATCTCATGCATAATAGTTGCTGATTCGATCTCAAACTCGACTGACACTTGGTCCTAGCTCACACCCATAATTGTTGCTACTAGAACTCAAAGCAAAGGCATTGCTAAGTTGCTTATTGGAAGTTGCTGAAAACACTCGGTCGTTTGATCAACTAGCGGATATTTATACCCGACGCCACAAGCAATCACCCATACACCCATGTAATTAAAACCATGGGAGTAAAAAGGGGGTTTTTTATGTGTGCATTTATTCCAAATATTGGATGTATGAGCATTGTTCATTGGGCCATTGGAATAGTAAATAATTTTAGTTTTCACCGAGAAATATATGAATTATTCAACATTTCAATCACAAATACTCAATAATCGCCCTTTACAGGTACAATTATTTAAGGAATTGTAAAAGTAATTATATTTGATCATCACTGACTAATCACTAATAATCGTAATTCCAAGTTGCAATTACGATTACTAATTAATTGTAATCAGGAATTGTTTTGAATTATGTGAAAATTTCTAATGATAATGATATTGGTAATTATTCACTTCCATATAACTGGAATAATAGTCGATATCGACCAAAATGTGTTCATTTTTTGGCAGTGGGCCGAGCAAATCAGTGGCTTCACATTGTCATAGACCAGTTGGGAACGCGCGACGTTTCATTAGAACGGGATTAACTGACTGAGACACCAACAAACAATCCCGGCAACACTTTACTGTCTCTCTATCGATTCTAGACCACCAAACTTTTCATCAAAGGCGCCTTTTCGTGGCGGACTCCCCAGGGACACCCTCAAGAGCAAGCTCTCAAGGCTAGCTCTAACTAGTCGATTGCCTCTCAGAAGTATGCTACTAACCGCTGACAATGCCAACCTAAATGGGTAATAGGGACTCGCTATAGCGGTGTTCCAAGAGTCAAGGCATCCACCAACTCTTCATCTTGGATGCCCTTTTCAGCAACTTCTGTTATTGCCATTGAATTATGAACCTAGCTTGCAATAACATGGAATATGTTTGTTTTTCCTTTCCAGTCACATAAACTCTTCTCTAATATCGAGCAAAGCCTGGAGATTGCATCGGCAATATTTTGCTTACATGCCTTTGGGATGACTCGGAATCGATATGACTGCTCAATTCGCGTTGGAGGCTTTGAAGTTGGCATGAAGGTAGCCTCCAATGGCTTGTGGTCTGTGACCAATTTTAATTTTAAACCAGCCAAGTAGTTGTAGACTCTCTCTACAGCCCAAACCAATTCAAGACTTTCCTTGTCGGCTTGTGAATACCGCATTTTCATTTCGTATAGGCTTTTACTGGCAAACGATATGATGCAGTGTTCATTATGGTCATCATATTGCAAAATTACAGCGCCTAAAGCCACGGTACTGGCATTTGCAATCAACCTGCTTCTGTACTTTATATTGAAGTAGGACAGACATGCGACTACAGAGACACTTGCTTTCAATTCCACATCAAACCAAAACTACTGTCGCTACTGTAATAGCGCAGGTTTGGTAACGTTATAAACAAATCTGCTTTTATTTATAAAATTAATGTTTGTCTCCGAATATACGTCTCTTGTCTGTTACTCAGTTCCAGTGTGCCCGGTCACTCAGCCTGTTAGAATCTCTCTTATTCGTTGAGTCTCCACAAAACCTAGCCTCAAAGTTTCCTTTATGTAAAATATGGCGACCGTGACGAGCTTAAATAGAGGCAGAGGTTTCCACACCTTCACTGAAAATAGGCGAATCTTGAAGCCAGACATTTAAGTATATAAAAAAAATTATAAAACAGTTAAAAACTTACCTCAAAATTTCAAATATTTTAAAAGTTGGCGACCGTGACAAACTAAAAATAAAGTCTTGAGTCGAGCTTTTAAGGAAGAGGCAAAGGTATCGTAACTTTCACTGGAAAGGGGAATATCCTTATCCACTCCGAAAATTGGTGCCAATGACAAAAAATAAAGACAGAGATTTCAACTCCTTCACAGAAATAGAGAGTGTCTCTCTGCCAACCATTTGAATGCATAATAAAGAAATAATAAATTGTTGAAAAATAGCCTCAAAGTGACCATTTTTTAAAAGCTGGCGACCGTGACGTGCTTAAAGAGAGGCAGAGACTTTGCCTTCTTCAAAGCAAATGGGCGAAAATCAACGCTAAATACAAAAAAACCAAGTATAAAATTGTCCAAAACTAACCTAAGATATTATTCGAAAGTTGGCGATCGAGACGAAACAAAATATCCAGTCGAACAATTTAAAGAATGGCTGAAATATTCTATCCTTCACAGTTAAGGAGCGAATCCTTTTGCTAGATACTTGAATAAATCAAAAAAAGTAAAAAAGAGTTCAAAAGTAGCCACAAATCAGAATTTGGCGACCGTGACGAACAATAAATGCAATCGTGACTCGCGCTGTTTGAGAAGAGGCATAGATTTTGCCTCCTTCCAATGCTAAAAGTTCGAATAAATTCAAAGAAATTTGCAAAACTCTCCTCAGAGTCCCCATTTTATAAAAGTTGGCGACCGTGACGAAAAAATTTATTCCGTCTTGACTCGAGCTGTTTAAAGAGAGGCAGAGATATGGTTTCCTTCAGAATAAAGGCGCGAATCCTTATGCTAGATTCTTATTGTACCAATCAAAAATATGAATAGAACTGTTCAAAACTAACCTCAAAATCATTAATTTTCAAAAGTAGACGACCGTGACGAACAGTAAATGCAATCTTGACTCGAGCTGTTTAAAGATACGCAGAGACATCGCTTCCTTTACAGTAAAGATGCGATCCCTTATGCTAGAAGCTGGCGACCGTGACCGATGTAAAATGATATCTTGCTATTATTTCTTTTAGTGCACCCAACATTTGACCTGCCTCCTGTAGCTTTATCTACGTACTGCGGGCTGTGTTCCAAGGTAATTAAAAGCGGGTTCAAAGTTCAGTTCGGCTCACAAATTATATGCGCATTTAATGAAGTGTGCCAGGCACACGAACACACCGACGGGCCAGACAAATGGACGGATGGACACAATTCACACATGCGACTACGTGCAGTCATTAAACAGCCACGCCTCCCCTCCCTTACCCCCTTCCCCCCCCTCGCTCACCTGTGCGCTGGCAACTATGTGTGGCCAAAGGTCACGCGCTGCCTCATTCAAAAGGTCACTTAAACAAAATGAAATGAATAAATGCATGAGTTAAGCGGAGTGGAGTGGGGGTGGGGAAGGGGATGGGGCTGCTCTGTGGGGGGGTGGTGTGTCCCTTCGAATGGCCAACTAAACGTTTTGTAATGGACGCCTTGGAGGATGCCAGGATTGAAACTTAATTGCGAAATTTTAACAAACACTCGCAGCAATAACAATAATTTTAACAGGTTGCAGCTGGCCCTGTAGCGGGTGGGCGGGTGGTGTGGAGGAGTAACACTCGAGAGATTTATGTGCGACAGACTGAAATTAGAAACGTTTCTCTGGCAGCGCTTTTTTCTAGTGTTTTCTTCGTGTGTCCTTGCCAGAGCCAAGCAGTAAACAAGACCCCACCCCGACCCTTGCCACCACCGACAGTGGGAAAGGGAAGCAGCACCAGAATAGCCATTGGCCATTAGATGTTGCTGTTTGCCTTTGCCGCCGCCGCGACAAGTGCACTTTATTAGCGCCTTTTCATTTCGTTCGCACGGCCTTCGTCCATGTGTGCGGATGCCAAACATTTGCCATTTGGCATAAATGCGCTCATTAAAAGCACATTGACATGCCGCCAGTTACAGTGGGCCTTTTCACTTTCAAGTGTCAAGAGTCATAACATGATTTGCGGGCCAAAAAGCATGCAAATATGTAGGAAAAGCTAATTGTTTACTCGTCGCTCGCGTAGGAGAAGCTGGTCGATACTATGAGGTACTTTCACTAGGGCTATGACAAGAAATGTTTGTTTTCTCCTAATGCTTGAATCTAATATTTTCTTCTCATTAATTTTTTAAGGGGAAATCTTCTCGAATCCAAGAAGACAATCGTTCTCGACTTCGAGCTTGAGGGCGAGAGAAGTCGGGCGACGATAATAAATTCGTGGTTTGTCTTCAAAATCCCGAGTTCCGACCAGAAAAGTGATAAGACTGCTAAGATACTGATGACGGAGTGCGCTTTATATCAAAAGAGGTGTTTACAATACTAAAAGTGGGAGTATCCTTCAAATTGCATGAGGAGTCTTAGACGTTTCATATTAAAACCTGCTAGAAGATGATTACTAAAATGATGGATACTAGTGTTAACTGTTTACATACTTAAAACTGGAATAGTAATGAATGTGCTTAACTGAACGAGCTGTGGCTGTTGCTTATGGAAAGTCTAACAGACAGCTATGACTCAGGCATTTCCATTAAGACGATCGAAACAAAATGCAGAACAACATCTTGCATCTCCGCCATCTGCTTCGTCTCTAGAGACCTAGTTCTTCATTCTTTCAAAGCCACTGTAAGTCTCACCCCTTTTCCCTTGATCTCATTTATTTTTTTTCCCCCTCCGTCTACGTCACGTTCCTCCTTGCTTAATCCCAGCTAGAGCCTTGGCCTGTTATTTATGCCAGCCGCAGTCGCGTCCTGGCTAAGTGCTCATGTGTGTCGACATTTGCTGTCGCATTTATAAAATTGTGCATAATTTAAGCTCAGCAGTTGCTGTCGCAGTTGCTGTTGCATTTACAGTTTGCCTTTTGCCCAGACCACATGAATGATTGCCCCCAGGGAGTGGTCAAGACCAAGGGGGAGGGGCTGTAACTGGAGCCGGAGCTGGTGGTTCACTGAGGCTGCAGCAATTGCAGCTGCTTTGGCGTCGCCAACACGGCAGCTTGAAAGGCATAATGAAGGATAATGAGTTCTTGATTAGTACAAAGTGGAAAATTGTGTATTTTTGCACTGTGACGCTCTGTCGCCAATTAACTGTAATTAGGGGCGCCGCATTCTGCGTGACCAAAGCAAACAGGGGAGAAATGGCCAAGGCACCGCCGCCACCCCCTGGCAGAGATTTTCCAATTGCGAAAGGAAAAAAAAACAAACCGAAGCGATGATTACCAGAAAGCAGGACGCAAATAGCTAAGAGCATAATCAACAGTACGTACACACGGATATGAGTACACACACACACACAAACACACACATTACGCATACGCCATGTAAACAGCCCAGCCAACTGGCCGCCTCACTCAAATGTAAATAACATTGAAATAAAATGCTGAAAAATCAACACAATTTGGTGTTTCCCTTGGGCTTGTGTTGGTTTTGATAGGGTGATTGTTGTTGGCATACACTATCCAGTGTGGAGTACATATAGAAATTAAGTACTGAACAAACAGACAAGTGTAGTAGTCTATGCCCAATGTGCATAGATCGCAACCTTTTCAAAACACGTCCGAAATATTGATACAATTTTACAAAGTTTATTCGCTTTTGAAATTGAGCTGAAACAGCTCTTTGATTGGTTTAATTAAGTGAAGTGAGCAGATCTAAAGCTGGGTACATAGATACAGCTAAGTAGGGGAGTGCAACAATATGTACAATATAAACAATTCATACTTGGATCTAGAAATTCGCTCTTTACTAAAGAATTCTGAAATATATCATCGAAAATGTTTGATCTAAGCGAAAAATGCAATTCAAATTTAGAAAAAAAGCATCTGCAAGTTAAGTTTCCTGTTAAGGCCCCGACGGACTGACGAAGTAAGCAATTCAGTTTACGCCAACAAATATTGCGTCAACGTGGAACGTATGCCTAGTGTGACCAGAACTAACAAATAAAATTACGCTGTTGCATCGCGTTGTCAGGTTCATGGCATTTTTAAATTAGCTGGTGGAGGGTCACACTGCTCAATCAGGTGTGTTTTGTTTTGATGACAAGTGATTTACGCTTATGCTTCTGCAATAGCTCTTCCGCAAAGCCTTTAAACCAGTTCGGCAATCAGCAACTGTCACATATTGGTAGAAATTTGAAACAATTTATCCAAAGTGTTCACAGATCTTCTCTTTGAACAAGCTTGGCCACTTCACTCCAAGCTTTGAGTCCGAATGTTTTGGGGTGGAATAAATCCCAAGTGGCATGCCGGTCTCATCGCCAAAATCAGCGCAACCTTGCCTTCATGCGAAAACATTTCCAATCGGCTCTATCGCTTTGATTTTTCTGCCATTGTTTTATTTTAGTTAAGGGGGTCTTCTCATTCAAAACCCGTTTTTTTGGACCCTTTTTAAAAAAAATTCTTATTTGAAAACGCAAAGAATAATTGAAAACTTTCTTTATTTATTGTATTACAAAAGGTTCAAAGTAAATAAAAAATTTTTTTGCCTCGATACGAGGGCTGTTCAAAAAGTAATGAGACTTCAAAGTTGGTGGTGAAAAAAAAGGTGTCGTCACGGCGGCCACGATTCCGGGTCTCCGGAGCGTCCGAAATGAAAAAAACGGGGTTATAATCAGTATAGATGTAATTCTCGGCTGAACCTCAAACTTAATTTTGTGATTTTTTTTTGACAAAATGGCGGCCATTCAAAAAAAAATTTCAATTTCGGGCTTTTTTTTGTAGTTTAGTGTAAAAAAAAAATAGTAAAAATTTTTTAAAATTATGGTCGAGGTTCAGCCGAGAATGGTGACAATTCTGCGTCGATTCCACTTTGTTTCATGAAAATCGGTTCAGTTGAACTGGAGATATCATGGCCGCCAGTTCGAAAAACGTGGTTTCGAGATAAACGCGTTTAAAGTTTGAAGTAATTTTTTTGAAAAAAAATAAATAAAAATTTTTAAATGCAGTTTTAAAGAGCTGACAATTCTCCGTCGAATTCACTTTGTTTCATCAAAATCGGTCCGGTAGAATCGGAGAAAACTTAACGCATAGGTCAAAATACGAGGGTTTAAAAAAAAGTTGCTCAATGAGAAGACCCCCTTAAGTTTGTAGTTGCTTGGGAATTTAGGTCACATTGGGTCACTAAAAGGACTATATCTCCTAAACTAATTCGAGTTTTCGAAAATCCTTTTGGGGGGATATTTTTGAATATCCAAGCTATAAATAAATGCAAAAAAAAAAGTCGAAAAAAAAAAGTTGCTCAATGAGAAGACCCCCTTAAAGATGTACAACGCATACCTACTACACTTTCATTTTAATTTCGTATAAGCTACGAATCGCTGATGAACCCTCTTAAAGGATCCTTAGCGATACCGAGTTAATGTAGTTTCTGTGCACAGACCGCTTAATATACCTTTCATCAGACTACATTCCTGAGTATCCCATTTCCGTCTCGAAAGACCAAAATGAACGTTGGGGGGTGACTTCTTTCAGGTTGTGTTAAGCTAGGCTCGTGATGGTGCGGGATTTGTCCAATTTAAAACAATTTGTGGTGGCTTCTGAGTACTAAAAACTGAAAGGTGAACAAAGTCTTAGCCTAGCTTAAGTCTATGAGAGAGGTAAAAGCTTTCCGGCTCAATCAGTACGTTACTCCCAATTATGTACGACATTTATCTACTGTTAGCACTTAGAACTATAAAAATTTTAGAGCTCTACTTAAGAATTCGGTTGGCAGCGTTCTTCTATCTTCAGGATTTCCGTAAAGTCTCAACAGAAACGTTTCTTTTCTCTCCTAGCACCGGTAAGGGTATACAAATCTCCATTCACTAACGAGTGCTCCAACACTCACCCCATTCAAATTGGAGAGAATGGCACTGCAACTCGATCAAATACATAAAAGTGTCTTGCACCTGAGAATTTCCATAGCCACGTCTAAGTATGCACGAAGTATTCCCGTCAAGTTGCCACTCTATGTAATATGTATTCCATTTCCCTGTCAGTGCATACACAAGTCCATATGCACCGGGCACTGAGCCCACATCCATTTGACTGTCAATTCTTGGTGACATGTTTTTTCCCGCCGCCCTTCTCCCTTCTTTTATTGTGCTGGATTTCCGCATTCGCATGCAAATCGACGATTAATCAAAATAACGCTTTCACCAATTGTTGCTGCAAATTACATTTTGGTGCATTTTTCGCTGACTGAAATGACAAATTTACACAATTGGCAAAAAGGGAGGGGGAAAACAATCAAAATAGTTGATGGAAATAAGTGAACATTAAGTGCAGCCGCAACAAGGTCTGTCCGGCATGTACATATTTTTATGCCGCAGCTCCTGCAGCTCATTTCGACTTTTTAATAACATTAATTAAAAGCGCACAAACTGAATGAAAACGCGCGCTGGCAACGCCCGACGCCTCAGCAAACAAAGGTCGCAGTGGGGAGAGAGGAAAAAAACACAGAACGGGCAGAGCTAGCCAGATCAAAAGCTAGCCAAGGACCCGGCCCAGGACCAAATATTAATGAATGAGGCACGCCCAACGCGCGCGCCTCCAGCTTCAGGGCTCAACCCATTTTCGGCACGTCTTTTATGCCTTTCTCTCCTTCTCCTCCCCACGGCCGTGTAACGGTATAAATTTCTAGTTAATTAATCACCTTTCGCTTTGTTTATGGCTAATTTAATTAATTTTATGTCTTTTATTGTTGCTGCCTGGCCAGTTGGGAGTCGAACTTGATGCGGATGCGATGGAATTGGAATTGAAATTGTGCATGAGATGAGCTGCTCCGAACTTCGACCCTGACCTGACCCCACCCCAACCCTTAGCCAGTCCAAAAAAAAGTTGTGTCAAAGTTGGGAAATTATTCATTAGCCATTATGGCTCAGCTGCAAATGAATTGGCAAAGTGAACCCAGGGGTTTGTTTTAGGTAAATCAACATCTTAGCTTTTATGGGGTGGGCAAAAAGGCAGGCATTTTTGATAACCAAAGAAAGCCAATCGAAGAGAATGAGTTGACTAAGAAGTATCCTCAGCTGGCGAAGTTATTTGTCCCTTTAACATTTAGTTTACCTTTACCTTTAGTTGACACTGGAAAATCAGCTCGCTTTTAAAGTAAAATCAGTGAAAAGTTTAATCTTTTGTTAACCAGTGGATGATCTGAGCATAACAACTCTGTTCCGCTCATCCCGAGAAGCCCGAGAAGGCAGTTCAATTTGGAATCCCATTCCGCTCTTTTCTCTACAGCTAAGACAAGACTAAACTACAGATTATTCCTTAAAAAATATGTTTAAAATCACCAACCCAAGCATTTTCGCCTATTTCAGAATCGAGCCAAAAAAAAAAAAGGATAGGGCAGAGAACTCACCAATATTCACAAAGAAAAGCGCATTGAAATTGGGTAAGACAAAACCAAAATCACATGAAATTGTTGTTGGTCAGTGTGCTTGCGCCAATCAAAGAAAAGAACAAGCCCGGTTTATGTTCTATGCGACGCACACACACGAAATCGTTTGCATGTGTGTGTCCTTTTCTATACCTCGCGCCCTGCATGTATACGATCATTGACTTCCTATCTGCGCACACTGGACGGAAAGTCCGATTTTTTGGCATAAAGTCAAATCCTGAAGGTAGAGAGTTGAAACTTCGTACAGTTCTTAGTAATAGTGTGTGTAGTAACTGTTTAAAATTTGAAACAGATTGGACCACGCCCACTCATGCCGCCCCTATAAGAAAAAGTTGTGAAATTGTCATTTTTTGATTTAAAGATCTTTGATTTAATTTTTTAATGAACTGCTTCTCAAATTTATCACAATATTTTATTGAAATTTATATTATTATAATATATTTTTTGTTTGGGCTGATCTACGAGTATTCCCATTTCAGCGCGAAGTCTCTTCTGTATATATTGTTTTTTACTCATCATTTCCAATTTGTCATTTTCACCTCTTATTTGCCATTTTTTAAAATTCATTATGTAAGATAGTTTTAAAACAAACTCAAAGACTCGTATCCATGCATGGAGTGGACTTATACCACTGAAGACTTCCAGGCTTTGGCATATATTTTAATGAGGATGGGTCTGTAATACTAATAAAATCTTTCTGTCCAGCTCCACAAATTGGGCATAATTGAGATGACTTGTTTGAAGATAGAGTATTCAAGACCTTACCATCTATTAGTGTCATATACAATTCAAAACTCACAGAGATTTTCTGATTTGCAATGGAATATTCAAGTTCTGACAAATTCTGTAGTTGCGAGTCCAAGTTTTGTTTTTCCGAAAGAATGTGATCATTTGTTTCCTAAACAAACTCGTCTTTCAGGGGTCTACAAAATCGGACCGATTGAGATGAGCTATTTATCAAAATATTTTCCGCAAAGTTTCCCATCAACTTAAGCGGTATAAGGCTTGTCACAAATATAGCATGGTCATTGCATATGGGTTCCTCATTTGAAAATCGTTGTTTGTATAAGCTTTGTCCTGTTGATCCATCAAATTCATAACTAGCCACTAGTTTGACGCTTGTGATATTTTTATACCGCTTGATCACATCTTCTTGCATATTAAAAATACGGCTGACAGTGTGGTTTAATAAATTTTTCAAAGAAACTTCAGCTTTGGTTTCTGTCACTGATATATCTTTGGGCCTGCGTTCTAATTTGGCATGCTGTACCTTTTCATAAGAAGGATAAATACCAGAAAAAATGTTTTTTTCCCATCTCTCGTATACTATTATACTGCTTTTTAGAAAAAGAATTCTCCAGTAAAAAAGCTAGAGCTTCATGAGGTGTAAGCGGATCTGGATCAGATGAAAATATTTTTCTTTTTATATAGCTGGGACTTTCTTCGTCTTGCATACATTTCCTGAGCACTATTGACGTATCCTTATCGTTGGATTTCATTGCTGAAACTGCTGCCGCGTGTAGCAGAAGAGGTGCGGAATTATGTATTGCCAAATCGGCAGCCAATTTTTTCTTCAATCTTGAGCCTGCTTCTGAATGCCCTAGATGGGGACGTCCCATTTTACTTTGAACATTTGTAGCATGTCTTTGAGGACCCAGTTCAATTGACGATTCCAACGAAAGCCACTGTGAGTGCTTCATTTTAAAATTAGAAACATTTCGGCCACATTTTGGCAAATATTTTCGCACGTAATTGTGAAAACTTTTGGCTATTTGATTAATTTTGACTCTCGTGTTTAGGTCATCATCATCCAATCCGACTTGACCGCAAATCCACTCAGATATTGCCTCTTCTGTAATCTTGTTGCTCCATGCTTCGAGCAACTGAAAATTGCTGAAGACAAAAGTAGCTGCAATACATTCAATGTTTCGGAAAACGCGCAAATTTGCGCAATGATAATTATTATTCTCTAAAACTGTATATTTTCATTCAAAACGAGACATATTTACTTTTTGGCACAGATTGGCAGGGAACTAGTTCTACTCCACGATTCACGAACACTTGGTTAAACTTTTCAACATAAATCGGTTTAACAACACAAGTCACATAAGCAACAAATAACACATATTAAACAATTTTTACTTGGGATTAATATTAAACATACCTTGCTCATCATTATCCATTTTAGATATAATTTAAAGATAATTACTGTTCAAAATTACACAGCTTGAAACTTTTAAAACTCTCGCACGTGGCAAATGTAAACAAAGCGCTGATATAATGTTTGACTTTGACGCCCTGGTACAACTCACCTGGGTCCCAAATCTTTTTTTTTAATTTATGGTTTAAGTGTTTTGGAATATCTATTTTCAATATATAAAATCAAAATCACAAAAAGCTTTTCATGACTTTTTGGACTTTATGCCAAAAAATCGGGCTTTCCGTCCAGTGTGGATGGGTTGGAGGACTAGATTTCGATCATTTGATGTGACACCTTTGGAAGAATGGAACAAAGAATGGTAAAGCGTCTTGAATGATTAGGAACTATGGCTATGTTTGGTGAGAACCAAGAAAGGCTTCTTTGAATATTGCCCGACGGTTCCATTGCAAGCTATTGCTTATCCAGAGCAACCGAAGTGCATCATTCACCTATTAAAAATCCAATTGAAAGCATAGTATCAGAGTGAAGTTGGACTAGCACTCTAGTCGGAAACAGTTCTCTTTGCAACTTCACCAACTGAATGTTAAATAACTCCCATCGTAAGCCGTGATTCAAACATCAAGGAAATCATTTCTCAAGAGCAAGTCGCCCTGCAATCCAATGCAGAAAATATGCTTCGATCATAATCGTTGGAATCATAAATCGAAGGCAACATTCGCCTGGCATTGAGGCATTGTTATCAAGCGATTTGGTAACTGCTTTAAGTCTGAGCTTGTCTTATCCCCCCTTTTTCGCACTGTCAGTCAGTTGGTCTTTAGCTGGGTGATTCACTTGATAATTTCACTTTTGACTTCAGCCATGACTTTGCACTTGTCGCTGCCAAGTCAATGCACCAAGCCGCCTGAAGTCATCTTCACTTTTCTCCACAGCAAACAGACAGACACACATACGTACATGTTTGTTTATTTATTTAATTGTTTAAAACATACAATACAATATAATAATAAATTAATTATTTATTTTAAATCATTTTTTTATACACTCGCTTAAGCATGAAAATGCAATTTTCACTCGTAGCTTCTTTTGTTCTCTTTGTGTCTGGGTCTCCTCTCGCCTCGTCCTCAACACTTTCTCCTTATGGCAACTGGTCCGACGAGCGAGTAGGAAACTAAACCGAAAAAAAATACAACAATTGGGAGAATAATAAAAACGATGCTGAGATGATGAGATGATGGTGACGTGGTGAGCTGGTGAGCTGATGAGGCGGCAATAAATAAGAATAAAGCGGCGCTAAATGAGGAATTCGATGATAACTAGTGACTGACTGGTCGCCTGGCTGGGCTTGGCTTTGATTTTGGGTAAATGTTTTAATGCTTGGCTTCCTCCTCCACTTCGGCGGCTACAATGGGCTCGATCTCTTTGACATCGGCGGGTACTTCCTCCTCCTGGGCATCGGCCTGGGGTAAGACACGCACTTCCACACGATTGGAGGACTCTTTTTCGGGCTCCTGCTCTTGATCCTGGTCCTGTTCTTGTTCGTGTTCATCGGAACGACTTTGCGCCTTGTGATTTTGAGGCAAATGGTTGGCTTGACTTGTCTGCGAGGGCTGCTCAATGGCTGTGAGTATGGACTGTAGTAGACCCTGGGAGAGTATCTCCTCATGATTGGCTCCCTGCACCGAAACGCCTCCGCCATTACCGCTGGGATTATTTAAAGAGCCACCAAATTGCACCTGGAAGTTCTGATTGGAGGGCTGATCTGAGCTGAGTTGAATGCTTTGCGATTTCTGTGCAGAGATTACATTGAGTCCATCCAAACCGGGCAACTGCTGGGGATCTGTGCCATCGGGTAGAGCAGCTACGGAGTTTTTCTGCGAGGCATAGCCGGTGTGATCGTAGTCTATGTCGTTACCCGAAGGTGGAGGACCATAGCTATCGGCGGGTCCTGTTAAGAATTGGGTATGCTGCTCGGCCACGGGTATACTCTGGGCTATGGCATTGTAGGCGCCAGCTGAGGAGGCCGAAATGCTGCCAAAGAGTTGCTGTTGCTGTTGTGGCAGTTGCTGCTGTTGTTGCTGTTGTACCTGGTAGCCATTGCTGCTTAGTAGATTGGGTCCATGACCGCAGTCGTGCACCACCAGAGGTTGCTGGGCTGCTGCTGCTGTTGGGGCAGCTGATTGAAGCGAGGGGGCTGCTGGTTGAAGCGTGGAGCCTGCTGGGACAGGGGCAAACCCTGAGAGTGAACGAACTGCTGGTTATACTGCGAGGCGCTGTAGCTGTTCTCAGAGTGGTGATGGTGTTGCTGCTGTTGCTGGTAGAGTATCTGTGGAGGTGGTGGACCCGGAGGCAGGTATTGCTGTGGTGGACGCTGCTGCTGTTGCTGCTGCTGGGGAGGAGGTGGCAGATACTGAGGCTGTGGTGGTGGTCCTGGCTTGTGGTGTATAAAGTTGGGTCCCGGCTGTGGCTGAGGCAGCTGTTGTTGCACTATGAGCTGAGGTGGAGCAGACTGTGGTGGTGGTGGTGGAGGCGGTGGCTGGTACAAGGCCTGAGGAGCAGGCAGAGGCTGCGGCTGTGCTGGTGGTCCACTCAAAGCAATCTCATGTGCTGCGGGAGGTATATAGGTGGGTGCTTGCTGTTGAGGCTTGACACCAAACTGATCCAAGTGCTGTACAGTGGCTCCAATGGACTCCAGTAGGCCAGCTGGCACGGGTGGACGATAAGCCACCGGTTTGTTAGGCTGTCCGGCGCCATGCTGAGGGAAAGGTTGAGGATTACCCGAGGGAGGACCATACTGCACATTCACATTGGACTGGGAGTGATGACTCTGGTGTTGCTGCTGCTGGTTACTGGTGAGGGCTGCAAACTGTGGTGGTGGTGGTGGTGGTGGGCCATAGTTACCACTGGGTGGTGGTGGTGGCAAAGCATGTCCTATGGTCTGATACTTATGAGCATGCACCGAGCCGGGGGCAAAGGAATCTGGAGGAGGCTTGGAGTAGGAGTCGTCCAGTGAGCCCAGGGAAAGCTGTTAAGAAAAAAAGTTAGGGGAAATAAGGTTGAATCATGAGAGGGAGAGCTTAACCCACCTGCAAAGCTTCAGTTTCAATGGAATTCAGTTGCTGTTGTCCCTCCAGGCCGGCGCTGTGTCCTGTAATGATCTGACCACCATCGCCAGCTCCTCCCTGCAAGGCCACAGCCACCAGTTGTTCATCTGTCAAGCCATCTACTATGCTGCCACCTGAAGATCCTCCACCCAAGCTATACTGGGTTTGGGCAAAGCCTTGAGCCTGTGCCTGAGCCACCTGACTGTAGCCTCCCTGTGTCTCCACATGATTCTGCTCCACATAGGCACCAATGGGTGCTGGTATGGGCTTCCAGCCATCGCAGGCCGTGTGGAAAGGCGCCTGGGAGCCACTCACACTGTGTGTGTGTCCCGAGGAGTCGATTTGTATCTGCACCTGCTTGACGGGTCCGGGACCAGAGGGTCCTACCTGATGATGTCCTCCTCCTCCCTGACTAAGTATGATGGTGGTTTCGGGCACCTGATGGAAACTGGCTGGCTGAGGTCCAGGCAAGCTTATAGGCAGTGGTGGTGGACCGTAATTGGGTGGTGGAGCATCGTACACGGGTTTGGGTGGCAGGTTCAAAGGTCCAGAGGCTGGTGGACCATAAGAGGTGGCTGGCTGATGGGCGGGCTTGAAGAGGGGACCCGAATGGGGTGAGGGTAGCTGTGGGGGTGGACCGTATTGAGGCTTGGGTGGTCCATATTGGGGTGCAGGGCGATGCTGCAGCTTAAGTGGTGGCGGTGGACCGTACTGTGGCGCTGGATGCGGTGGTGGAGGTCCATACTGTGGCTGCGGTGGAGGACCGTACTGAGCTGGAGGTGGTGGAGGTGGACCGTATTGTGGTTTGGGTGGTCCATACTGTGGGGCCGGCTTGTGCTGTATGTGAGGAGGACCATAGAAAGGTTTGGGCACACCAAAGTGAGTCTTGATCTGTTCATGCAGCGATGAACCGCCGCCGCCGCCGCCGCCTCCTAAAAAGTTAAGCCTGGGTGGGCCATATTTCAAGGCAGGAGGACCATATTCACGGAAGGGTATCTGCTGTGGCACGCCATACTCGCGATGGGGTATGTGCTGCTGCTGCTGCTGTGGTGGTGGTCCGTACTGTGGTGCCGGCCTGGGTGGAGGTCCATAGCTATCGAAACCAGCTTCACGTCGCTTTAGCTCTTTGCCGCTTAGCACCGCCTGAGCGGCACAAAAGCAGAGAGTCGTCACCAATAACAAACGGAGCATTATCTGTTTCAAAGAGAGAGAGTGAGAGAGAGACAGTTGAGACATTTGTCAACCCTTGTCAAAGGTCAAAGCTTCCTCTAACCAGGTTATGTAACCATAATTTGCGCTAATTTGCAGTCCACCTTTTGTGGTCAGAGAATCCCGCCTCTAATTGACGCTGCGGTTGGCCCAGAAAACGTTAACGTATTACGCTCTAATTAAAACATAATTGAGGCAACACCACCCCCCCACTGCCCCCCCCACTGCCCAACTCATCATCAATAATTCAACAGGCGAGTGCCAAAAAGAAGACAAAGCCAAACAACCAAGCGGCATTTAATTGGTTTTTATGTTTGTGTACAACAAAAGCAGCCAAATCAACACTTAAAACTCCACACTCGGCGCACGCGAATTAGCTGCCTTAAAGGTAATCTACATAAATGAATCAAGTGAACGTGACGTCCAAGCTGAACGAACATTGAATACCCTGACATGAGCCACACAAAAGCTTGTCGTTTACATGAAGACTTCTGCTGGCATCATCTCATACCCAGTTTTTCAAATCAAGTCTAGATTGGCTAGCAACAACCATTCTAACTTCTTCACTATGGGTTCAAGCTAAAAGTCCAATAAAATTAAGATAAAAATCAAGAAGTTTGTACTTGAATTAAGTACAAATAAATACTTGACTCAAGTACTACCATAGGGGAAGATATCAAATGAAATGATTCATACTCTTAGTACCCGTTGCCTAATTAGTATAAAAGATTCTTCTTATTCTTAAGACTTTAGTTTGAAACATGTTTCAAAATGGTCCAGAAGATGTCGAAATACCTGGCCACACTAAGAAACCAATAGTTCTAAATCTACCGAAATCAAGTCCGTTCGTTAACAAAAGTAGTGTAATCCCGCTTTTTCTTAAATAGTTTATATAGTAGATATGAACATTTTGTGCAACATTTTTGTACTTAACACGAAAGTCGGCATCTTAACGTTGTCGACTGTCGACCTCATGACAAAAATGGGAAATTTTTTTTTGATCAAAATCGAAATATTTTGCCAGACTTTCAAAAGTGACAACCCGAACCGTGTAGCACAGATTTCATTGTAGAAATTTAGGTGTTTGATGGCCTCATCGCTCCATTTTAGGGGCTCCGTTTCTGAATTTCAATTTTGCCCTTAAAAAGTGCACCCTAGTTTACATATTAGTTATTGGAGTACCCACTTTGAATATCTGTTATACCCTTAGCCTTTCGTTATTATAAAAGTAGTGCGCTTTGGTCACACTAACCATCAAGGCGGCAAAGTTGTCGTCACTTGAGATACAATAATTATGAAATTAAGACGTAAAAGCTATTAAAAATGACACCGACTTACAGATTTAAGACTGTTTTGGGATTTTTTTATCTTTTAAATCTTGCGCAAAGTTTGCGCTCAGACACCAATCAAAGAAGAGAACAAACCCGGTTTTTGCAACAGAGAACTGCAACGAGCCGCCGGGAGTACAATCGCTCAGCGCTCAAGGCTTGTCTAACTCGAGTATTGCCCTAACTCAACCTCAAGTTGACTCAGCGCTTCGGCCGCGAGTCGACGCAAAGCCCCTTTTTACAAAATCGAAGCTCTGATGCGAGCCGTCATGAGTAAAGTTCGTTCGGTACAATTACTCGCGATTACTCCTAGCTTCGGCCGCGAATCACCGAGAGTACATGTTTCCGAAGTCAAAGATCTGCAGCGATCTTTTACGATCAACGCTTGTAAACAATCGTCACAAGCACACAAAAAACAACAATTTGTTAGCGCTAAAGAGATAGCAAGATCGCCTTATTTTGAGGCTTATTTTGATTCGTGTTATGAAAAGCTTGTTCATACGAAGCAAACAGCCTACTCGTTCTGACTCAATGTGCTTGCGATCATTTCGTGTGTGTCGAACCAAAACGACGAGTCCAACCAAGCCAAGTAAACGCTCGAGTGTGATCGAACATTAGAGGCTTGTTGCAAGTCTCTGATACACAAGAAATCGTTTGCATGTGTTTCGTTTTGTATACCTCGCGCCCTGCATGTATACGATCATTGATTTCCTATCTTCGGTGCAATTACAAAAACACAACGTACCCAAAGAGCATAAGGCTGGGCATCGCTGTTCTAGAGTCAACCTTAAAGCATGCTTGAAACAAAATAAGTGTCAAAGCATCAAAGAAGTACAAAATGGTGATGATTTAAACCTCTCAAGATAATCCCATACTGTTCTAAAATCGAAGTCTCTGTATTGAACCAAAGAAGGCTGCAATCATGCAAGGGCCATAAATTTACCAAAGTCCAAGATGGCATTACTTTTTGTTCGGAATCTAATATCACTCCATAAAAAAGTGTTAGAACCAGTTGGGAATTTGAAGAACAGATTCGCTGAAGTTAAACTGATCTGCGTTTAGTCGAATTTGAGTGTCGGAGCGGCAAATTTAAACACAGTCTCTTGCACATTTCCAATAATTTTGATAAGTACCGATCAAATTATCGATATTTTCATTCGATAGTCCAACAGCTGATACCAACACTTGCTTGTTAATTGCTGAATCAAATCAAATCGAAATGGAATTCGAAGAGACAGAGAGTACAGGAAAAGATAGAAAGGTCTAAATATAGCCCCTTTTCACTGGCATCATTTCTATCATTTTCATTTTATTTGAAAGTTTCCCGTTTCCATTGACAAAACATAATTTTGTTGACATTCACAACGATACGCGAACAAACAACAGCTGATGTTCTGATTTTATTGACTTATATAGTATTTGGCAGAAGGTTTTGTAATTGTGTGGAAGCTGCTTTAATATGACAAGCTAGGCAAGCGAACCTTCAATTGCTTGGGTGGGAGGATGATTTTGATATGCTTTGCGCAGAGTTAGCTGATGACGACCTGATGCCTCCAGAAGAACAAAATATACCACGCAAGTCAACCTCCGCGTGGACATTTGTAAGACCATAGCAAAAAATTAACAATTACTTAGATTTGGTTAAATATATTAACTACATTTATATTACAGGAAAGAAATGGACTGTTTTGGGAGCGTGATGTACCCGTGAACTCTGAGGGATTAAGAGGAGTCATTTTGAAGTGCTTGTGAAGCTTCCTAACTTTTCAAGAAGTTTTCTCTGAAATTCAGCGCTTGTCTTCTCCATGCGCTCCAAGACTTTAAATCGCGCGGCCTGCAGGTATCATCCTTCAATATTATTGAAAATATTTTTAGCTGACGACACTAATATCACTGCAAAAATGTCGAAAAAAATGCCAAAACCACTTGGGGCGAATGTCATCATTTATAAAAAATGAGATGAAATGAAAGCCAAATTGAAATGGAGAAACGTATGACAGAAATGATATCGTGTCTTTCATTTCTGGTCATTGATGTTTCATTTTCTTGGTGGAAATTGGCTAGTTATATGTCGAAATTTTCATGATGAAGCAAACTTTATGCAGCTTTTTCAGTGGGCGAGAGAATAAGGTGAGATTCTTTATGTTTCCTTCATTAGTTTCAGTATTCTTCCACTGAATTTCCCGACTACTAAGAAAACTTCTTGAAGTATTTCCTTCATAAGTTTCAGTAATTTTCCACTGAATTTCCCGCCTACTAAGAAAACTTCAAGTAGTTTGCTTCATAGTGTAAATTCCGACTATGTTAAATTTATCATGACTCGGTTTGTTAACAGTAGTGTTGGGTTGTTCATAAGTGAGTGAACAATATTGAGTTGCTCACTAAACTGAACAAGTGAACATGTTCTTCTTTAATTGTACAGTTTTGTTCAGTGGGCCATGTTCACTGAGAGTTGTTCAGTCGCTCTTGCTAAGTGAGTTGTTCGGCCTCTCTTGTACAGTTTTTCTTGATTTTTGAGCTCCTCAGTTGAGAGTTGTTTAGTCGCTCTTGTTCAGTCTCCATTGCTCTGTAAGTTGTGCAGTGAGTTGTTCAGTAAGTTGTTCAGTGAGAGTTGGTCAGTGACTTGTTCAAACAGTTCGGTGACTGTAAAGCACTACCATTTCAAAGGTTGCTAACAAGCGACCAGTGTGACCAGAAAAAAAAGGATTAAAATAAGTTCGAATGATCTTGATAAGCAAGTGAACAACTTTACCACTGAACAACTGAGCAATTTGAGTCTGTTGACCATTGAACATGCTCAGTGAAATGAACAAACTTTACCCAACACTTGATAATAGGAATCATTCATTATCATGACAGAGGACAAACTTTTGCAGAGGCTACTTTTAAAATTTATCCCTGCGGCTGACTTTGGTGGATTCGGCGGCACTTGGGCCAGTCTTGCCGTTGGCGTTGAACTCCTGTTTGTGTAATAAACTGCTTCCAAGTTATCACTCTTTTTCTTTGACACTACAAGGTCCACAAGCAAATGTTCCGCAGCCGCGGAAAAGTGTTTCCCTCTTGGTCTATTTGAACTAACACTTTGATTCATCATTGCAAATAATTTCATTAATTCAAACGAAATTCAAAGAACTTAATCTCTGGACATTTCGGGAATCAAGTTTGAACGGCGATAACTTAACTTGAACTTTTGGAAAAATTGGGTTTTATAAATACCCTGCAGTACTGGCGAAAGCTACCAGCACTACTTACATAGACTACTTAGGGGTGACAATCGCTACCTTATCGCTTTACCAGTAGGTACTGCAGTAAGTACCTACGGTTGTGTACCGAAAGGAATAACCTTTTGGTAAAGCAGCGTCCGTAACAAAGTAAACGGCGTTTTCAGTTTTACAGTTACAGCTTACAGTTTTCGGTACTTACTCCACTACTTACATGTAAAGCGAAGAGGTGACGAATGGTTACCCCCTAGGACATGCCCAGCAAAAAGTAAGCACTGAAATGCATTGCTTCTGGTTACTAGTAAGTACCGAACTCAGCACCCTTGTCGACTTTTCCTTTGCACATATAAATAAGACTAATTTGTACTCAATCTAAGATATTTTGTACATAAACTAACAAAGCTCATCTCTTAAATTTGTCATCTTAGGCTGTCTTCAGACTGTTTGACGCATGAGACATGTTAGTTTAGTAGGCCTACAAGTTGTTTGTTATAAATGTGAATCGCTCCTCAAATTCATAGGTGAATCAAGATGAAATGGAGACCTTCTAGAATATCATGTCTCATGTGTTGTACAGTAAATACGTAATGTTGTTGATTCAAGAACTTTTGTTGTCATTTCAATAAGATTAAGGGTAGTTTTTCTTACTTCAAAGAATAAGACTTGGTTGAAATTTTAAGCACAAAATGGTAAAAGTTCTATCCCAAACGATCTAGATCTCCGTCTGGCGGTTTTTTTTGAGTAGGACTAAAGTATACGGAAGTACAGTTCCAACAAAAGCAAACTACTTCTCACTCCCTCTATATCTATATAGGAGGTATTTGATATAGTCATCGTTACTACAACAGCAATATGCCATAGACCATATCCATAAGAATCCATTCTTATACAACACCCATTCAACTCCATTCCACCAATCCCCTTCTGCCTCTCTCTCTCATAGAACAATTGCCAGTCAACTCGTCATCATCATCGTCATCATCATAACCAGACCCCATTATGAAGCGTAATAACATTGTTATTATACAATTTACTCATTCGCCGTCCATCGTGCTGCCTCTTAACTACAATTACATAAGCCTGAATGCCCGATGGGCAATCAGCGTCTTTTGCCGTGCACCTCAATGGTCAGCGATGCGCATTGAATATCACAATAAACCACAGCGAGATAATTTTTTTTTTTCTTTATTTTTCGTTTGTTATTTTTTGGCCAGCAGCGTTAAAATGTCATAAGACGTAGCTGAAGAAGAGCCCAACTTTCACTTTGCTTTTAGCAGCAACGAGAGGAGACGTGCTGGTACACCATTTGGACACCATCTCGTGAGGCGTCAGTCATCGTGAGGATGAGTAGGTGTCACAAATGCTGGCAGTGAAATTATAATGAAAATACATTATAAAAGAGAAGAAATGGCAAACAATTAAAAGTGTGCAGAAGTTGGTTGGTGGCGGCCAGGGAGAAGGTGAAGGAGAAGAAGCCGGGTGGCTGGCGGCGGCCCATTGTCTATGAAGCGTGTGAAATGACCCGCATGTGGCCAGCACTTCATTGAATTGTTTTTGCAATCAACTTTTTTCATTGTGAAGTTACTAAGTCAGTTGGTCGCTGGATTATATACGGGCAAAGTGCCATCATATATTGATTAAGTTGTGAATGCATGCGAGGGCAGTGACAGCAGTAGCAACTTTACAGCAACTTTAAGTTTGAAGAAGTTTTGGAACTCTAGTACTTAGTACTCAACTTTATGCTTAACGGAAGAAAAATTCAAGAAAACTCAGAAAATTTTAGAACCTGACTATGTTTGATTCAAGTTGGTAAGGTCACTCCTGCTTTCAAATCAGAATTGATTCTTCAGGTACGATTCGGGTTTTGGGATCCTCGAACTAGAGATTAAAAACCAATACCAAACAGGTCTCAAACCAAAGGACCTCACTTTCAGCACAGTTTATAAGTTTTGCAACATTGTACAGCTTATTGAAAAAGGAAAAGAAACTGGTGTATTTCCCATTGCTGTGAAGCCACAAAGCCAATGCTATTCACAAAAACAATTGGCAACCGAATGCCCTTTTCTTGGCCTCCTCTACTTACAAAACACATATCAAGCCAGCGATGCATCGCTTAAAATAGAAGGCTTTCTTTTAGTTTTGGTAAAATAAGTATCAGTTTTTGACATTGAACCACATGCACGGATCCTACACAGAAAAAAGTCAGAGATATCCGGTGCTAAATCAATCCCACACGATGTCAGAAGTGGGACAATCCCGGATTATCATAATCCAAGTACAAGCGGAATTGCCTTGAGCTCGGATTTTTCAATCCCAGAGTTCCTGACTTGATCCCCACTTTAGCTCGGGAGATCTTGATTTTCGCTCAATAAAGGCTTAACTGAATCACACACTGGCTAGATTTTTGCTTGGTATCCTTAACTTGTTGCCTTAATAGGATCAAATCAAGAAGGCCCAAAACTGACTTAAGATGATTTTATCTTGAAATCCGCTTGGTGCAAGTTTGCCCGAGATTAAATATTCGAACTGCACCCAATTCGAAAAAGAATTCAATCAAAAATGACCGAGATTGACATAATCTGGATATTCAAACTTGATGTTACCCCAAAAATGACTTCCCACAAGAGCCCATCTGACTTTTTTAACGACCTTATCGATTTCCAAACCAGCCAGTTGTTGCCGGATCAATGTTATTTGTTGTTTGCATACCACCGGCTCTGGCTTTATTCGACTTCAGCTTCCTACTCATCCCATCTATGCTACAACTGTTTGGGAACTGCAATGCATCATAAAAGCAAAAATACCCATTTAACCTTACTCTATTGGTGAGAGAGTTATTTTTTGTTTCGCTCTTTCGCTTTGACATCGGAATTCAGTCAGGTTCATTTGACTTTCAAGTACGTATGCAAAATTGAAATTAGCCTGAAAAGATTAATAGACGCTTTTCAGGATTGTTTCTAGCCTTTCGAGCTTGAATCAAGCTCGATCTAGTACGATTCGTACGTAAAATTTCAATCCAAAGATTGCGATCATACAAATCTTTTTGAGTTTGATTTTACTTAGTCTTTTTTTCTGTGTGAAATACTCTTATCCAGTGAGCGAAGCAGCATTTATTAAAGAATGTTTTCTTTAATTTTTGGTTAAACAAATTGCTTTAATATTAAGCTAAAAAAGCTTCCATTGTTAAGACTGAGCATTTTAGATATTAAGCGTCAGGCCAGGGCTCTAGTAGCAATTCACGTGACTAAATCAACAGATCATTCTCATATCAAGTATATGATATTGTCATTTGAAACGCTTGCTCCTCTCTCGGAGAGTCAAAAGAATTTCGAGCATTAAGACTATCCATTTTTGTAGAGAAAATTGAAAAAGTTTCAATGAAATATCTTTTATGTTTTCTGTACTCCATATATTGTTTTGGAAACATTCCCCCAAAATATGTAAGGCAGCCACTGTATTATAACAAGGGCTGATTTATTTGTCCGAACTCGCATACACTCTTTCCCTGAGTTAACAAAATCAATCATATTTGAGTTTACTATGCCCCTTTTGTGGTAAAATTAATTTAAAAGCACTTTGATTAAGCATAAAACATATTCAAATGCCGACTTTCAGTTAACCCTTTTATATTCCCAGTACGGTGAAATGCCAACTAAATACAATGTAAAATATGCTAACTGAAATGCTGAAAATGTAATTAATGCACTCATGTATTGCTATGCGCTTATCAACATAGCAACTTGGCAACATTAGTATATCAGTATAAGCGAAGGTTATGCTGCTGGAGCAGCCAGTTGAATAAATCAATTGAAATGAAGGAGTTTTCTTGTCCTTCTTTGGCAGCAGCTAACAAAAATGCTCTCCATTATCGCGTCTCAATTAGTTTATCTTTAAATCCTGTTAAAATACTTAATGGAATTTTCATTGGCGCCCGAGCAGGGACATCGATAATAGTTTTCGTGAAATTTTGATGTCTAAGCTAGCTGGCTTGCCTACGGTCATGTGCTTGTTGCTGATGCCCCTTGCGAATAAAATTTTGGAAAAAAAGTATAAATCATTTTGGGGTAAAATTAAAACCATTTTGAAGGGTTGAGGTCTAATGTTAATCATATCATATCGGTGTTTGAGTTGATTCCCGAGAAAACAAGTTCTGTCGTCCCATGCGAATGCCTTGGTTATTCATTCAAATATCTTGGAAGCTCTGCAAAATTAACCATTTCAACTATTAGTCCTATGATTAAAAGTTATAAGCAGTCAAAATCAAAATCCGTTTCCTTAATTTAAATGTTTAAGACGGTCACGTTCGACATCATGGAAATGCCCATCTGAAACATATAAGAAAGTTTTGACTACTTCTACATGATTTCAGATTACATTGCATATTTTGATCTATGTCTGTCGGCTATATAATATAGTTTGATGGCCTATGTCTCACTTGCGATAACTGGAAGCGAAGACTAGAATAAGAAGTAGTAGATTTAATATAGTTCATTATTGGTTAAAAATTTGCTCTTTGTGATTTTGAAGAATCTTTTATTAAGAATCTATTAATCAAAAGCCTCGAAACCATCGGTTTAGAATGAGTGATGCTAAAAGTTAGTTTTGTCAAGTTTATTTGTTTGGTTTAAAAAGTAATTTTAGCTAGTTAACAATTTTGGGATTTTGACCTAATTAATCTCTTGACATTTTTACCAACAGATTTAATCAAAGTTAGTAGATTCTGGCAGATATTTTCGGTATGAGAACTCTGAACAATTTTACAATTTTATTATAAATTAATCCTTTTTTTCGCATTTAGATGCTTTGGGTAAAGCTAAGTACCCAGACAAACTAAATCTAGACCTTGCTAAAAAGACGATTTCTATTCGCTGGGGTCTCAGCTTAGGGTACAGTGTGGCTGCTCAACGCCATAATGCTTCTATCCAGCTAAACTCAATCAGCTTTCTGTTAGTCAAGGTTGCGGAGCAACGAGATTTTAGCTGGGCATAAGATAAGGCATTAAGTTTGTCTGAGGACTTGCTGAGGCAAGCTAAGAGACTGCTAAAAGTTTTAGCAATCGTTTCGCTACCTTTTTTCATATGAACTCGACACCAAGCCAAATCGATTTAGCTTGTCTGAGTACTTAGCTTAACGGACGATTTTGTGTATTTCCAGTAAGAAACAGTTCTGATTTCCAAACACAGTGAGATAAAAGACTTACTTAACTTTCGCTAAGTGATAAGGCAAAGTGATTATGTGTACGTGAAGTGCTGCCCATCGACATTAAGGCAGGTGCTGCCCTATATATATCTTTGTTCTCCTTGCAACTTTCCTATTGAGCATCCGATCTTTACCATTCCTTTGGCAGATCGATAAATAATGCTGATAACTAAATATGTCCAAAAGAACGATACATAAAACCATAAAACTGTGGGAGTTATTACGTTTTTTTTTTCAAATTGCGTGGGCGAAAACTTACTATCTCTGAGATATGTTTGTACATACGTAGAGATTGACGTACAGACATGGCAAAATCGACTCGGCTCTTGATGCTGATCAAGAATATATATACTTTATAGGGTCGGAGATGTTTCCATCTGGCTGTTTGCACAAACTGAATATATCTTCTCTGTGTACCTTTGGTATAGAGTATAAAAAGAAATGAAATGTTGGAAAAAGAGTTTTGAAAAAATGTTGTACTAAAAATCGATTCGAAATGGTTTTCAGTTTGGATTATCTGAGCAAGCGAGTTAAAAAAAAACCAAGATAAAATAGATTCGAAAACTGTTGAATTAGAAAATTCGGGAGTTAAGTTCCAACTTGCTTAAATATTTTGCTTCAGGATTAAGAGTTTCAGTTTTAACTAAACTTTTGACTTGGAAAAAGTCTCTAAAATTTTTTAAAGTGTATGCAGATAAGCTATGGAAAGTATGTTAGTCAGTCGCGTTTGACCTTGAAATATATGTCAGCTACTTGAAGAAACTCTAGAATACTATTCTCACTCTCCATAAGTAAGTCGACAGCTAGGGTACTCCTCTGCCAACCCTCTTCTCCTTCACCTGTCACTCAAAAAAATGCCACTACACACATTCACACACACCCAACACGCCCTGCCAAACGGACTTTCTGTTTCGTTTTTAAGACACTTTCGTTCGATTTCTGTTCATTAGCATAGGCCACAAATATTTGTTATTGATGCTAAACAATTGACAAAAAAAAAAACAACGAAACAAATGAGTGCCAGACAGCAGTTACAACTGCGCCAACAACAACCAACACCCGGCGAACTTTCACTCTCGCTGAGAAAACGGAATTTTTACTGGGCAGAAGATGAACGACTGACTGCGAAATGTGTATGAAAATTTTAGCACAGCAAATTTCGCCTCAATTATTAATGGGGAAAAGGCTTGAGACATCATTCTGCCAATTTGATAACCTTGGGGGAGTTGGCCACAGCTGTGTTGGGCACCCCAACCCAAAATTCGAGAATCGTAATCTGCGTTAATTAAATTTCCGTCTCCTTGCCTCGGCTTAACCGAGCCAAAATGTGAATGCGAAATTATTTATGAATCAATTTCGATAATGAATAAATTATGTCCGCTGTTGAGCTATTTAGGAGTTGTTCTTGTTTCTGGGGTGGCAAATGAATAAACCCTTATCAATTAATAAAGGTCGTGCAAAGGTTGCCGTCTGCCGGCGCAGGCGCAGCCTCCTGTCGCCCCTCCCCACACATTCGACCATTTGACTTTGCGTAATCCTTTTTCTTTTCTTTGTGTGCAATTAATTCCAATTAGTGCTAGGAGTTTACCATGCGGATTTATCCTTGGAAAACTGCGTAGATTCTTGTTCACACCAGAAAAAAAATGGCACTTCACTTAAGCTGGTTTGAGAAGGGTTGTCGTTTCCGTCGGAATAAAAAAAAAGCACAACTCCGTTTCGCGGATTAGATCACGGGATCTATGGGTACGGACGGTACGGCTCGTCCGTTGCTTGTCACTCTCGAGTTCAAAATGCTGCCGCTCAGATGATAACGGCAGCTCATATAGGTAATAGCCCGGGCTCCGGCGCCAACAGCGCAGGTGGCTGCGCAGTCGCAGAGCTCGAACGCTCGACACAAAAAAAAAATGAACAAAACCGAAAGTGAAGAAATTTCGTAAACGCAAAAAGAAATAAACAAAGTGCGGCAAGCCAAAGCCAAAGCCAAGCCAAGCCAAGAGCAAGGTGCCTAGTAAAAAAGGGACCGAGAGCGAGAGAGAGACTGACTCTCGCGACCAGTTTTGCAACATTTTCACATTGATACTTGCCACATGCGGCAAATGCAAATTCACAAAGTGCCAGTTGGTAGCTGATCGTGAGTGTTATGAAAGGTTGCACCAAGAAATACCAAAACTAAGGTCAGTTAACACAAACGGAGGGGGACGACCATTCTTGAATGAGGTAACTTTTCAACATACTCAATTGATGATTTCCTGATTTGGTTTTGATTAGCTGGCATAACCAACATTCAAGCGGTGCCAAAATTAGGGCAGCCGATGATTCATTAATTCAATGTTTTGACTACTCAATTAGGCTGTTCGTCATGGTGGGAAATTTTTCTTCAGCGGTGTTTGGTTATTCGTCCAAATAACTCACTAGGAAGGGCAATATACATACGTCACTTGCCCTTTGTGCAACACTGACGTATGAACGTGACTCAATTGAAATAGTTTTGTTGTTAAAATTATGCTTGAGCTACGTATGAATCAATCTTACATAACAAATCAAATGTTAATAAGATCAAAGTAAGATCCAAAAGTAAAACAAGGCTCAAGTTTGATTTTGACTTGCAAGTATGGAACAAGAACCGACGATTGAGTGTACAATAAACATTCTGAATGACAGAGATCACAAGTACTGGAAGAACCAACTGAAATTGGTTAAGCAAGTTTAAAAATGTTATTATTGAGATAAGCTTAACAATGATCTGTTAAAAATAATATGGAAAATTACAAAAGTACAATGAGAACACAGGTATAATGATTTCTGACCCGGTCCAACTCACAGCAAATATGGTCAGAGCTGGAGATAGAAATTTTTAATGAAAGAGGAGGAGGGGAATGGCTGTCTTGGGCTGTCTTTTTGGTGTTTTGCGCACAAGCTGCCTTTGAAATTCCCAAACAGCCGTCGCTGGCAAGGAGAGACTGCTCTTTGGATTGACATTTCAGGCTCAAGATCGCGGATGAGTGAGGATTTGGCCCCTCATGAAACGCGTCCGATCAACCTGAAGCCTCCTTTGTTGTGGTGTGTGCCTCTGTTTAAAGTTATGCCAATAGCATAACAAGACCTCGAGCCAGTAAAAACTGCAAGCTAAAGAACGACGTTTAGACGTTTTTCGCATTTGAGAAACATAGTTCGTTACGCGAGACGAAAGGTAAATTGGAGTATAGTTACGAGTTAATTTGTATGGTAAACAAAAATGAGAAACTGCTTCTGGACTGATTCAATTTGATCCAGGTATGTCACTTATTGCGGAGACCAGAGACAAGGAGTTTAACGTTGTTCTGTCAGACCAACCGGGTTTAAAATAATTTTAAGTTATCGGGAGGGATAATAATTGGACCATTTCCTAATAAATCCAAGTACATTTGAAGCCTTAAAATTTTTTAAAAAAATCTTGAAGGAAATTTTTTTTTGGCCCCCCAAACCCTTTCCTTAAAAATGTTTTTAGTTAATTTTACAACTTACTTTGATTTATTTTTTTCTTTAAAATGTGTTTATAAATTTTTTAAATATTTTGTTTTGCTGCTAAAATGTGTTTTTTTTAAAACCGTTTTTTTTTATTAATTTTAAAATTTTTTTTTTTTTTTTTTTTAATGGAACACGTTATGTACCCAAGAAAACCGAATCGAACCGGCTCTGAGAGGTTGTACTCTGAACCTGTTTGCAGTCTTCATTTTAATATTATTAGTGGACTGTAGCACAGTAGCCCAGCCACGTATAGTACTCGGAATACAGTATGAGGCTATGCATTTTGCTGATGAACGCACTTACACATGAATGTCCATTCGCTTTGCTAGGGTAAGCAGATAAGTAGGTTGCAATGATTGAATAAGGGACTGGATTTTGCTACCATTTCAAATATTCTTACTTCAATCCCTTTTTGAGATCACATTCACATAAATTAGCAGGGAGATTTAGTGCAAATGTGGATTCGATTCTTGGAACAGACCTGACCTGGTGGGTCTTAAAGGAAATTGCGACTGAAGTCCTATAAAATATGAGGAATGAAGGGAATGGAAACTGTAACTGATGAATTGGTGATGAACTCTAAACATTTTAAAGATTCTTATGAAATTTTTGCTTACTTCAAGTATATTACTCCTTGCATTTATTAGGTAAATTAAGATATTTGGGCTCTAGGAGGGCTTCAGCCCTATTAGCCCCCTTTTAAATCCGCCGCTGAGCTAGACTTACTGTAACAAATTCTTTCGAACCTTAGATCAATCTCAGGAAACCTTAAAAACGTTTTGTACGAATGCTGCGTGTTCATATCACGTCGGGGTCACCAATATGTCGGTGTGGTCCCAAAATTCCCCAGGAATATATTTCAGGTTCCAATGATAACTTTTATTTAAATAACAAATGTTATTACTCAGGTTGAAAAAGCTGCCGGCACGAGTTTTTTAAACGAGTTATTGATATCGATATGCTACGTGATATCGATAAGTAAATTGATATAGGCTATCGTTAATTGAGATGAAAGACTGTCACAGAATCGATATTAAATAGCAAACTCATATATGTTCAAACATGCTTGGGATGGGTTCGATGAGTTCTAAAAGAGATATACTCAAGTTCATAAATAAATTCCCATAAACTCACAGAGCTGTATGAGTTGTCGTGAGTAGTAAAATCAGTTTTCTGCTGAAATATTTATAGTAAATCTATTAGGAAAGAAGCTAACGACTTTTTCATAACCAAATCATAGCCGTACCGAAATATAAACCAATAAGTGCAACCGTGACAAAGTACTTTTAACAACCGTAAGCAACCTGATTATTGCATACTTTCAAACGTGTCATAAAATCCTGATCCCACTTTGTCGCCTTACTAATTCTCACTCATTTCCAGCTGTCCAAGTGCATCTCATTATAAGCCCCGGCTCTTATCGTCATCTCTGCTCGGGGGGACCCTTTAGCATCTGCACATTTGCACACATTTAAGACAAAACGAAAGTAGCCTTTAACTTTTAACTCGAGGAAGTAAAAGCGCAAATAATTGCGAGCGACCGAACAGAAAACCTGCAAAAACTGCAGCTAGCATGACAAAAGCAAAAGCTGGCAACAGATGCGGCACAAAATATTGGCACTTAAGTTGTTGCTGCTGCCGCTGCTGCTGCTGCTGGCTGGTCACATGCTGGTCATGCAGCACCCAAAAGATGCAACAGCAGGAAGTCCAAAGTTGGCTACGGCAGCAGCAGCAGCAGCAGCAACTGTGAAGTAACTAACCTGGCCCCACAAAACCAAAAACAAAATAAACAGCATCAGCATGGAGTGGCAACTGGCGTAGGAGAGCTGTCTGGTAGGTGACCAGACTTTAGTCAAGTTGAGTCCATCAATAAGGCAGCAGGAGCAGCAGCAGAAGCAGCATTCCCGTTGCCCAAATTCGTGAAAGCCAACGAGTTTCCTTCCAGCTGGAGAGGCTACATACAGACGGAGATAAGTCACAGTTGGAGAAAAGAGTGGCCCAAGAAATGCAAATGAAAGCGAAATCGAATCACGCGAAGGCCGCTGCTGCCAGAGACAAAACTTGATCTCGACGGCGGCAGCAGAAGCTCTGCTTACAAACCTACGAACATATTATGAATGACTCAACAAAAGCCACAGAAAGAAAACAAAAAACAAAGAGCGGTACAAATGCGCAGCGAGTGGAAGAAACGCCGGCAGGTGTGATGATGATATTGTTCTACATTTTGTATGGTTTATTTAATTATGTTAAGCAGGTTGTTACATAAGACTTAGGTCAGGTTTGGTGTCATAGTTATCGCCTTATGATAGCTTCTTTCTATTGGGTGTGATGCACTAGATGTTCTGACCTAGTTTTTTTTTACTTTATTTATGGATCCTTCGAGCCGGATCATGAAAAAGATCTTTACAAACCTAACACTTAGCAGATCCCTTTTAGTTAGGAAATGGTTTTAGAAGTCATTTTCATAAGCTTACATCAACATAAGTAAAACTGGATCAATAAAATGTACAAATGGCAAGGCAAAGAGGGCTCAGAGGGCCACTAAGCGCCCTCAAAAAATTACACTTTTCCTAATATTCTTCTTCTGTAATATTGAACATGGAACACAACTATTTATGTTTCGATTTTTGAAACCTTTTATATTTCTAGTGTTTGGGGTCGAACCACTAATTTTGTTTATTTCTATACGCTTCCACATGGTTGCTATTGTAAAATTGCCAAAGTGTTTGTAACGCATAGAAGACCAAATTACCAAATTAAGTATATAAATACAAAGTTTCATCGAAATCGGACTACTAAAGCTTATAGCCCCCATAGGAATGATCGGTCGAAAAGCTAGTTCGAGTGAGAAAAACTTTTTAGTTTCTTTGAAAACATCTCCAAGCTTTGTATTTCTTACTTTTCAATGCTTCTTCATAGTTCCACCAAATTTGTTCAAAGTGGGTCGACTAGTTATACAGTGGTGCTCATAGACTTAAGCCACTGCCACTACCATAAACTCTTTTCTCAATAACTTTTTTGAACATATTTATTTCGGCCTGAAATTTTTACATTTTGCAAAACTGTTATTTAAGCAGCTGATCACAGTAAAAAATGACAAGTAGGAATTCCCAAAAAATTGACTAAAGGTCAAAAAGGAGTAATGCGCTCTGCTCATATACTTAAGCCACCTTGAGCTAAAATCGTCAAATTTGTGTTTTTCCGGGAAAGTTGTGCTAGTTATTTTCTAAACTAAAATATTGAATACTAAATACGTTTTCCAAAACAATTTGACCGCTATGGCTAAAAATAAAAAAT
Organism: Lordiphosa collinella; assembly: GCA_018904265.1. Lineage (NCBI taxonomy): Eukaryota > Metazoa > Arthropoda > Insecta > Diptera > Drosophilidae > Lordiphosa > Lordiphosa collinella. The sequence continues at coordinate 100,844 of JAEIFV010000789.1, forward strand.
AACAAATCCGGCCGAAAGAAAGCTAATATGGGAATATTACGAAAAAAAAAACAAGTATTCTACAAATTTGTAAGACTTTACATTTTTCGCGTGGCAAACTCAGAAATGCCATTGCATTTTATAAGAAACATGGAACCTGGGAAAATATTCCACGTGAAAAGCCCAGAAAAACCAATTTAAGGGGGTCTTCTCATTGAGCAACTTTTTTTCGACTTTTTTTTTTTTGCATTTATTTATAGCTTGGATATTCAAAAATATCCCCCCAAAAGGATTTTCGAAAACTCGAATTAGTTTAGGAGATATAGTCCTTTTAGTGACCCAATGTGACCTAAATTCCCAAGCAACTGCAAACTTAAAGCGCGTTTATCTCGAAACCACGTTTTACGAACTGGCGGCCATGATATCTCCAGTTCAACTGAACCGATTTTCATGAAACAAAGTGGAATCGACGCAGAATTGTCACCATTCTCGGGTGAACCTCGACCATAATTTTAAAAAATTTTTTACTATTTTTTTTTACACTAAACTACAAAAAAAAGCCCGAAATTGAAATTTTTTTTTTGAATGGCCGCCATTTTGTCAAAAAAAAAATCACAAAATTAAGTTTGAGGTTCACCCGAGAATTACATCTATACTGACTATAACCCCGTTTTTTTTTTCATTTCGGACGCTCCGGAGACCCGGAATCGTGGCCGCCGTGACGACACCTTTTTTTCACCACCAACTTTGAAGTCTCATTACTTTTTGAACAGCCCTCGTATCGAGGCAAAAAAAATTTTTTATTTACTTTGAACCTTTTGTAATACAATAAATAAAAAAAAGTTTTCAATTATTCTTTGCGTTTTCAAATAAGAATTTTTTTTAAAAAGGGTCCAAAAAACGGGTTTTGAATGAGAAGACCCCCTTAAACGACGATAGACGGATTGCCAAAATCAGTAAAGCCGATCCGTTCTTGACTTCGACGCAAATCAGAAGTCAAATGGTGGCAGATTATGGCGTGAATGTGTCAGCTCAGACCATAAGGAAGACGGCTAAATGAATTCGTGTTATATGGACGCATTGCCCAAAAAAAAACCATTGCTGTCCATTAAAAATGTTAAAAAGCGCCTTCAATTCGCCACAGAGCATATTCAAAAAAGTCCCAATTTGCCGATAATTTGCCACTTGCCTGGATATTTCCACAGGACAAAGACCCGAAACACTACAGCAAGATAGTCAAGTCGTGGCTTAACCAAGAGGCAATCAATGTTTTGCAATGGCCACCGCAGAGCCCCGACTTGAACCCTATAGAGAACTTGTGGGAATTCTTAAACAAGTCGTTGGCAAAAAAAAACCAGCAAATAAAAACGATTTGTGGCGAATTTTGCAAGAAGAGTGGAAGAAAATCACCCCTCAACAGTGCGCACGTCTTGTGGATTCAATGCCAAAGCGTTGCTCCGCTGTTCTTAAGCAGAAAGGTCATCCCACTCAATATTAAAGTAAATTTATTAAAAGTATAAGGAATATTGGGCAAATTTTAACTTTTTCAACCATTTTTTTCCAGGTGGCTTAAGTATGTGAGCAGGAAATTTTGGAGATGGTCTCAGATTTTTTAAGTTTTTCGTTGAATATATATTTTTATAACTTGGTTATTCTTCTATTAGAACACTGATATATAGAACTAATGTGACACAAAAAATTAGAGCTGTGAAATAAAAACTTTTTTTAATTTTCGTTTAAATTCTTGGTTGAAGTCTTGTGGCTTAAGTCTATGTATAAGTAGTATAGCTGACATAGAAAAGTTGGCCAGAAAACAATTTTAGTAGGAAAAACTGTTTTGTTTTTAAAGCTAACGTCTTCATATCTGTCATTTATTTATTTTAAAATCCTTTCACACAATTCTACAAAGTTTGATCAAAATCGGATGAGTATAGCATACAAGTTTTAGTATGAAAACTTTTTCCAAACTTTTTCTACATAAGTTTTCTTTAGTTTTTTATAATGCCAAGTTTGATCACAATCGGACCCCTATTTCTATATATACTTGCAGTATTTTCTTGCATTTTCCAGACAAGGCGTTAATCCTTTCTTACATAATTGGTTTATTTTTGTACATTTGAGTGCCCGATCTTCCCCAAATCTTTTTACAAAGTTGCATAAGTATGGAACCAGTAGCCTCCAGGCAGTGGGTTACACTGCCACCACCAAAACATGTTTCTTATGGCTTTTCAATTTATTCATAACAAGTTTTATATTTGCGAAATGGAAATCGTTAGATTTGATTACTTAATTACGGCAGTTATGGGAAGCTGGCTCATTCATTGTAACTGGCTTTGATATATGATCAAATTATGAGGGCTCCGCCTCCCTCACAGTTCGGTTCCCGGGGCCTAAGCGATCCCCACACAACAATTGAGAAAATATTTAAAGAAGTGAAATTGCATTCCAATGCCATGAGATGAGGAGACATTGTCGACGCTACGTCGACGTCGTCGCCGTCGACGTCACCGCGGGCTGCTGCGCCTAGCGCCTCGCCCACATTTCGGCTTGGCAGACGCGCTGCTGCGGGGGAGCGGTGGCGTGGAGAGGGGGAGGCCTTAATTTCAGGTGTAGCCGCAATTATGCGGGTCCAGTCTTCGACTCGCGGCCTCGCTTTAAGCCATGACGCAAATATTGCGCAATCCGCTTTCTTCTTGCCGTCTTTCATTCTCTTCCAGCTCTCTGGCACAGTGGAGCGCTCCATTCTCTCTGCGTGTGTGTTGACTTCATTATGCCGAGTGGCTTTTTTGTGCCACGGTAGTGTTGTGCGGCTTCTACTTGTGGCATGGCACTTGACGACATCCGCTTCTTGAGTCCCACAGCGACCAAAGCGATTTGCAATTTGTCATGCCGCGTGCTCCAAAAACTCATTGATTGCGCGTACAATTGTCATTGGCATTGCCTTACTTTCACAACTCCGGCTGTGCCCCTCCCCTCCCCCCCCCTCCCTCCCTCCCTCCCTGGCACTGCTTGTCTGTTTATTTCTCTTTCGGTAAGTTTTGTGTTGGTAGAGTCGCAATTTGCTTTAATTAATGCTAATTAAATGCGCTTATCGCCGCGCCTTGGCTTATCAGGCAGAGACCAGGCCCGGGCCTAGGCCCAGAGATTCCACATAAACCCCATTTGCCGCATTCCTTTTGAACGCTTAATTTTATGTTAATCAGTTTCCCCTCCCCCACCCCCACTCACGCTCTCTATTCATCGCTCCGACAGCCAATGCAAATGAGTGGCAGCAGCAGCATCTTTGGGCGCCTTCCCATTCATATTTCTACTTATGACAATCAGAAAACGCAATGCAGAATAGAAAATTCATAAATATGTTTATGCCATGGCCATAAGTAAGGACATGGCAGAAGAGCTAAGCAGCAGCAGCGAGGGTTGCCTAAACAATTGTTTCTTTTGTTTTGTCAAGACCTTAAAAAGTCAGGCTTAAGACTTAGAGTACAGATTCTAAGAAATACTTGCCGGAGTTTTAGGTCTTGAAACTGTGTTTTTTTCTTTTTGGGAAAGGTTACCCTTTAAAGGTACCTATAAACTGTTGCAAGAACTAACTACAAAAATCATAAATATAAATTTGATTGCAGAAATTATTCCCCAAAGAAATACCTAAAACATGTCTCCTTTCTATCGCTTTTGATCTAATCATGCAGAGTATTCGATCTGTCCTTGAAAACACTTCAGAATAGAAAAATTTCATTTACGGTCTCTTTTGTTACTTTCCTCAGTCGCTTATGGGAGTTTTAGTTGTACAAGGTGGGTCAAAAGAAGTCACCCTATTGGAAGATGCTCTTATTTTTCAAATACCACGCCAAAGTCAGATCTGTTTTGACATTTTGGCTAGACAGATGTAGAATACAAGTGAACAAGCCATGGATCGATATACTCCCCAAGAACGCAGAATAATCGTAAATAATCGATTTTTCGACCAAAATCATAATGAGCGATGAGGCTCATTTCCACCCCATTTCCGCCCGATTTAACCGTTCCAGACTTTTTTGTGGGGTTTTTTGAAATCCCGTGTTTACGTAAACCAAGCCCGAGACCTTGGAAGCCCTCAAGAACAACAATCGACACGAGTGCGAGAGTCTGCCCGTATGGCAATCAATTGTAAAGGCGCCCATTTGGCCGATATCATCTTCTCGAAATGACCAATAAAATTCTAAAGGTTCAAATAAATATAATCAAAAAAAACAGAATATACGTTTTTTATTAAGAAAAAAAAAATGAAAGCCTAACAACATCGGATGACTTCTTTTGACCCACCCTGTAGATTTAAAGTAAGTGGGTTAGATTAGGCGATGCTGGAGGGACACTTCTTCCAATTTCTTCCATTCAGTCCCTTTCCCCCAATTCTATGAGACAGTGGAGTACATACAGTCTGAAACTTTGTAAGTCCATCCAGCTTTAAGATGTCAGCCAAGAATAGCTATAAAAGTAAAAGAAAAAATTTTTGGTGTATGGGATTTAGCGACCTGTTTTGATTTTAGTCAAAGGTCAAGGATTGATTATAATTTAATAATCAACAGAAATCAACAAAGGTTTTTTAAACTAGACGGCCCGGCGAACTTCGTACCGCCTAAGAATAAATATCTGTATTGAGTTACAAAATATGTTAAATTCAATAGTTTAATAAGATAATTTCTTTGATGAAGCACTTAGGCTAATACTTTTCATTGAAGAACCTTGTGATATACAAAATATTTAGTTTTGTTATCAAGAGCAACAATAAATAAAGTAGAGAGTTTGCCGACACGTGAACATGACACGTACAATTGACCATAAGAAAAACATGCATTTTCCAAATTCAGACACAAACATTTAAGGACTGGCCTTGTGATTTGTTAATCGTCATGGCGATTGCAGGGTGAATTAGAAATTGAATTCGTTTAAGCCCAAAGGGCACATCGTTTGAGATTATCGGAATCCTCGGAATGAGAACTTCTTCTTCTTCTTTAAATTTGTCTTTGATTAACGCCGCGTGAATCACATTGGCCATCAATTCTTTATCCGCGTTCCATGCAAGTTTGGTTGTTTAGAGCGAGCATGACGACTACCGAGCCCACCTTAGTTGCAAATGTGCGGTGGTAGACCAGGCATAGTTGGTGGCATCGTCCTCGTTTGTTAAACAGTCGACAGATTTGAACGAGTGCAGAGTACCTATGATCTGATTCTGAAACTGGGGTACATTCGTTTGGACTGATTAGTGCAATTCATGTCTATCAAATTCACGTTTACGCTCCAATTCTCTATTAAATGCATCATTCACTCCACGACCTGGCGCTGGCATTCCTAACCTGACCAACAAACTGCCGCACATAACGTAACAAATGTCTTTAACCAAGAGCAAAGCCTGGTCATGCATCTCCTCATTCGTCTCAAGATCGGGATTTCTTGAACTGACACGAATTTGATGTCATCCTTGTATTCGTTCGAAATGATGATAGCAAATAATGTGCGTATCTGACTTGGAGTTTCAGATATAATTGCTTCAGCGATTGTCGTGTCCTATTTATGAATTTATTAAGTTTGTCCATATGTAGTATGTAAAAGCCAAAAAAAAAAGCATATATATTCTTCATCAGCATCAACAGTCTAGTCGATTTAGCTTTTTTTACCTTTTTTTTACCATTTATTTAAATACTTTTTATGACCGATTCTGTTGGGCGGGGTCGGTACAAGTCCAACAAATCAAAGATCATGAAAATCCGTAAAGCCGTTCTTGAGTTATAAGTAGTGTAACTAACCCCACTTTGTTTTATATATATAGATATTGCCAAGCTTTAGATACTCAGAAAGACTGTTTCGACAGCCTCCCGGCAAGTGAGCTTTAAGCGCTGATACCAACAAGACATAAAGCCTATATATTAAGTCAGTGGTCACAAAAGTTTCAAGTGTACTTTAAGTTCGGCACAGACGAAGTTAGCTTTACTTTATCGATAGCTCTGATTTTAGCCTAGCTGAGAGGTATGCAGTAGTGTTTGAAGGTTTTCCTATTTGTTAAATCTTTGTGGGTTGGCCCCTTTTACGTTTTCTGAACATCGAACAGAGTAAACACACAAGACAGTACCAAGATTTCTTGTGTGCATGTTGAATGGTATAAATACCATGGAGAAACCGTTAAGGATTCTTTTTATAACAAACATTAGAGCGAGACTATTGTTTTGATATATGTTTTTGGGTTCTCCGCTACGTTTTGAAACGTAAACCGAACGCAATTCCGTTACAGTTTGGTTTTGCTGTTCTGAATTCCGAATGAAATTGCTTATGTTTTACCTTTGGCAAACAAAGGACCAAACAAAATCGGAACGAGAAAATCTAGCGAAACGATTGAAAATGGAACATTCGGAAATGAGGGAGGCTGACTTTTACGTTTTACTATTCGTTTTGGGTGGCACTGACAATAAATTAGTTCTAAATTGATTACAGAAGCCTTGACCAAGGACTTCACGCCCAATCTTCGCATCGAATTGGCGAACCACCCAGCAATAGCGAGTACATGGAATTCCTTTATGAAGCGGAAATATGTAGACCCCAGCATTGGACTTAACTAAAAGTTATCCAACAGGTTCGGAGTTTTATATTGCAGCTCTTGAGTGCTAGAATTTCGTCCACTCAAAACGTATTTGAAGTCATTGTTTTATTTTAGATCTATATTTAAGTAGTTTCAAGCTCAGAAGACCAAAAAGTTGGGAACGCCAGGAATCAGGCACAGAAATACTTCAATTAATCTAATTGTTAACTGCATTTCCTCTTCTAAGAACACTTTCTCCCACAACTCCATCAATCAACCCTCCGCATTAGGCGAAAGCAAGCGAAAAATTAACGAATGACTGACTTCTACCTCCTCCACACACAACTTTTGGCGTTCTCATAGTTACCGTATAAGCAATTGGGCCTAGAAATGCTGGCAAAAACATTTTCTACATAAATATTTCGTTGATTAACTTTGAATTTTGTGTGTTGTCGCTGTCAACATTTGCCATTTCAATTTGGGCGCACGCATCTCATTTGCATGGCCAATGAGAAGGGGAGCTCTTGGAGCGCTCATTATGACACTCGAAGTGCGCCCTAAGAATCCGAATCCGAATCCCATGCCATGCAGATTTATGTAGCGTTGCGTTGCGGGGCGAGGCGCTTGGCCATAAATTACCATTTTAATCATTAAAAGGTGTTAAACCCGGCTTCCCATTGCGGAAGCGATGCGTCGAACGTAACGAACGAAGCGAACGTTTTGGAAAGGAAAGGAAAACGAAACGCAGCGAAACGATTTCTGAAGCATCCCAAAATGTGAGTGCTATGCGAGCTGATGACGACCCTCAACTTTCACCCATTGCGCAAAATGGGCAGGCAACGAGGCAGAGGCACTGTGGCGAAATTGAAATGAATCGATTAAAAGTATTCACCATTCGCTTAGTGTTGACCCACTGTGCCCTAACGAGGCAGCTACGAAATTTGCATCCCAAGTCGCGGCGCACTTGTCGACATTATGTCATCTGTCTAATCACCCGAGTGGAGGGCTCACAGTAGCCAGTTCCCGGTTCCTCCCTCCACTTTCAGCCGCTGTTCAATTAACTTTCACTGCTCAGCCGATCAACCGGCCAACGCCTCAAGGCGCCCTTCTCAACTTGGACCTGTGCATCGCGATCCATCGATCCCCTCGATCAGTTAACCAACATGAATTCCATTGCAGGCATTACTTTCGATTAGCAACTATCTTGGGGCGTGGCTGTCGAGGGGGGGAGGGCAAGAAATCAGATTCAAAGCAACGCCATTGTCTAATTGTAGTTTTGTTGCCGTTGCCCTGAGGGCAGGTTTTGGTTCATTCGAATTGAAATTGGCTCGACTTGATTGACAGCAGCCCCACCAGAAGTTCAAATGCCACAACAAAAACAACAGCAACAGCAACCAGAGAGCCATGTGAAACTTTTGGGAACAGGTAGAGATGAGTTGGACAATCTCAAGCACACACACACACGCACACACACCCAGACCAAGCCTCGTCAGCAGCAAATGAGTAACAAAACGACATAAGTGGGTAAGTTTATGGTGCAGCCTCCTGGAGGTGGGGTGAAAGGGCAGTTTTATCTGTTCAACTAATGAAAAGTTTTGTTAGTTTTGAAATTGGCCAGTTTAAACTTATCGCATTGCTAAGAGAAATTAAGTGGCCCGACTGACTGACACATAATTTCCCACAGCCCAAACCGTTTGACCTAAAGATCTAAGATTCGGCTAAGAACTTTGAGAAACAAGCCAAGAGCATAAAACTAACAAGAAAGATAGTCGGTCAAGCCCGACTATAACCTACTCTGTAGCTGTGAAGTGCTGCCCATTATTGTTTGTTTTCCTTATTAACTTGAATATCCTTCATCCGATCTTTAAAATTCCTTCAGCGGATCGATAAAGAATATCGAATACTAAATATGTCCAGAAGGTTCAAACCTTCTATCTATTAAACTGTGGGAGATATAACGTTTTTTCGATATTGCGGGGGCGGTAGGGGGCGTGGCCAAAAATGAAAATAAACTTGATCTGCCTGCAAGTATAAGAAACATATGTTCCATACATGTCAAACCTCTATCTCTTACCATCTCTGAGATCTGTTTGTTCATACGGACTGACGGACGTTCAGACGTTTGCACAAACTTAATATACTCTGTGTACCTCTGTGTACACAAATCGTTCAATTACTTGGGATAGTTTATTTTGAAGCTAAGAAAAAGACGCTTAAAATAGTATCAAAGAGGGCCAAAGCAAATGAAGCTCAAGTTACTAAAAATGATGACGCGATGGAGCATTTCCGAAAACAGTATTGTGTTCAGCACACAAAAACTATGTAGAATCACCACCAACTCTTCAATATACTGAAAAAGACTAAAAAAGTCGACGGTCATGTAAATGCTCATATGGGAAATGTTCGATCTTTACCCTTGAACATTTTGTTATTGAGGGTTTAACACTTTTTCAGAGCGAAGCTTTTTAAAGGACGCTTGACTGGGGGACCAAAACGAGAAAACTTTTGTCTTTGCGACAGATTTCTTTGGCTACACTTTTGACCTTGCAAAGTCAGACGCTTTTTTTTTGTCAAAGCAGCAGTTGAGTTATGTGTCTATGGGTGGGGTAGTGGTGGGAAACGGTGACCAAAACAGTGTCCAAAACTGTGACCGAACACTAACCAAAGCAGTGACCAAACAGTGACCCAAACAGCGACAATATTGTGCCTGTGAATGATTCCTGAAAACCATGGATATTGAAAAGGACCTATGGTTGAAGATGATATCAATAAGCATGCCTCCAGATTCTTGACAAGCTATCACACCACCCCAACAAACTAGCGAAAAACTTGCTAAGAAGACGCATAATCCAAGGAGAGAAGCCATTCGCACCAAATTTTTGTACTTACTAAATACGTAAATTTCGCACATCATCGTTAAACCCAAATGGACTCTGCCAAGTACATTTAATACTCTCATAATACACACTAGTAAATGCAGCCAAAGTAGCCAAGGTAGCACAAGGCTAGTCAATAAATGCTTAAAACAAGTGTTGAAAATGCTCATTGACTTGAATTTGGTTTGCTTTATTGGTTTTTGGGCTGGGTATGAGATAAAGGGACATTTTTGGATGCGTTGGACTTAAAATTAACTGATTGTCGTAACTAATTGAAAAAGATCTCTCAAAATTGAGATCAAAAGTCACTTTAGCCCCCATTTCTTTAAAATAGTTGCCTGTGCCAATACTTTATTGATTCACTGTAGATAGGACTGCCGTGGCGACCGTGATAGTGGCCATTTTTATTGCTATCGACTGTCGATTATATAAAAAGATTATTCTATAAAAAGATTAAAGTATTTAACAATAAGAATATGCCAATAAAAAATTTTTCTTAAAAACAAAAAGTTTTTCATACCAGAGTTTTTCGACCGATCGTTCCTATGGCAGCTATATGCTATAGTCATCCGATTTCGACCAAACTTGGTAGAATTGTGTGGAAAGTATATAAAATAAGTGTATGCCAATGATAAGGACGTTTTCATTAAAAACAAAAAAGTTTTTCTCACTAAGAACTAGTTTTTCGACCGATCGTTCCTATGGCAGCTATATGCTATAGTCATCCGATTTCGACCAAACTTGTGAAATCATGGGAAAAATAGTAAACTAAGAATACGTACTTTGGAGGCGTTTCCATTAAAAACAAAAAAGTTTTTCTCACTAAAACTAGTTTTTCGACCGATCGTTCCTTTGGCAGCTATATGCTATAGTCATCCGATCCGGCCGGTTCCGACAAATGTGCTGCGTATATGTACCAGAAGAGTTCGTGCAAAGTTTGGTGAGGATAGCTTTAAAACTGACGGAGGAGATAGCATAGAAACAGACGGACGAACTGACGGACAGGGCTAAATCAACTTAGCTCGTCATGCTGATCAAGAATATATACACTTTAAGTTGTCGGAGATGCTTCCTTCTATAAAAACAAATTTTCGGCGACTTGGTTGATGCATCGCGAGGAAGAAGGCTTTACTCACAACTGCCGGAGATCACGGACGAGGACACGACAATACACCTTACTGTGCTTCGCATGGATCCACACCAATTTGGATTGCTTCTAGATATGGTAGAGCCATTTATACAGAAGCAGGTCACTGACATGCGGAACTGCAATGGACCTGCAAAAAGGCTACAAGTCACATTACGTTATTTGACTACAGGTGAAAGTCAGGCGTATCTGCAATTGCTTTTTCGAACTCCAACATTCGTCCATTGCCAAAACTTTAGAGGAGACAATCCTTATTCTCCATCCGTGTTATCCGTGTTGTACAAAAAGTACTTGGCATTTCCATCTACAAGCACGGAATGGGAAAAGATTGCCAACGATTTTTATGAGATATGAGGATTTCCAAACTGGTTTGGTGCTATCGAAGGCAAGCATTGCAAAATATGAGTGTTGGCCAAAGCCGGGTCTACCTATTTCAATTACAAGGGTGATAGCTCGATGATTTTAATAGCTATGAGTAAGCTCGACAGCAGGTCAAGATTGGGAGTTTACTCAAAACTAACTCACTCTTCCTCGGTTTCAGTTTATACATTGGAATCAATAGCAAATTCCAAATTTCCTCGCTAAGCACTGCTTTTGCCTTTTTACCGCCAAATGTGTAAAGTGTGACCTTTCTTACTGAAGATAGAAATCCTTAACCGAAAACATATAACATAGCTGAACCGTTCATACGTGTCATACGGTCTTAAGGAGCTTCACTCCTACCGGGTGTTCCACTCACCCACTCCTTTTTTATTTGATTTTAAAACTTTTATGACGAAATGTAATGCATAGCTCTTATACAACCTAGTTCTTAACTCCACTTCTGGTTTTAAATCACAAAATTATTGCTGATAGTCAAGATTAGTTAATGCTTTCAAATTATCTCATAAATTTTCATGGCAATTATCAAAGTTGCCAGTTTTTCCCTTATTGGGATTAGAAATCTTCAGTAATAATAATATTATCCTCAAATTTCAGCCAGATATATGAAAACTTGGACTGGGAACCCCTCTTAACTAAACCCCCTTGCATTCCTCCCTTCAAAATTTTAACAACCCAAAACTAAATTTAACATTAGTTTTGTTTTTGTTATTTCGCAGTGCATAAAAACTTTGACATGTTGGCAGCTAGTTATGACTTAAGGTTAACAATTCACTTCCTAACTCCCGAACCCCTCCACCACCGCACCACCAACAGAGAACTTGTAGAAGTTGTGCTTCTCATTTTGAGGATTCAACTTTTGTTCCTGTTCAGCTTCCTGTGTTGTGTACTCTTTTGTTTTAGGCTCGTGATGACGCTAAAGTTGCATGTGCGTGTGTGTGTGTGTGTGGTGTGTGTGTGAATTCGTTTATATATCACTTGGGTGTTTTGTTTATTTTACGGACTGATAACAATGAAGTTTTATTTGTGTTTCTGTTGTTTTTTTCCAAAATGCCTTTGGCCATCAAATTTATGTGCAACTTGGGTGAAATTGATTTGCAAATTTACGAGCTACGCAGATAAAGAGGCCCAGTCTCCCCCCCCCCCCCCTCTCCCCCTCCGCCAGTGAGCTACAGTATCTGCAAGATACAAAATTATGACAGTCGACGATTAAATAATTTTAGTTGCTCATTGTTGTTGCTGCCATTACAAAGTCAACACAATCACAATGAAAATGAAAATGAAAATGACCAATGAGCCTCGGCTGCGGTTTTTCGGCTGTTATTTGTGTTGCTGTTGGCGACATTTGTTTGTCTTTTAATTGTTTGCCTTTATTGAAAATGCTGTGCGGCGATTGAAGCGCTAATAAAATTATGCAAAAGTGTGTCACACAATCGATGAATCGAGGAGAGAGACGGCAGGCAGGCAGCATCGATTATATAAATCAAGCTAAATGTGCCTCAGATTAGCTTTCAGTTGACAGCCAGAGGGGGGGGAGGGGTCTAGGTTACTTTGGGTTTTACGGGTAGGTTGAGGCTGCCGCTAATTGTGGGTCAGCTTTGGAGGTTTAAGGCACAAGGGGAAGGGAGGGTCAAGGTGATCAGACGCATAGGCATAGAAACACTCAACTCCATCAAAATCTTGTTTAAATCTCGTCTAACGTTTACTTAGCCCGCATCAAACGCTGCTCACTTTTTGTTGCCACTGATTGCTACCTTTGTGGCTGCCAATTGACCAATTGAACAAACAACAACAGCAGCAGCAGCAGCAGGCGGTTACCTCAACCGCTTTTTGTTATTTTTTATTTTGGGCAATTTCCCGACATCATCAAATCTTTGTAACGCATCCCCCCCAGACCCGGAGCCGTGCGTCGATTGCCATTTATGCAACTTTTATTTGGTTGATGCGATGACGCCCAAGTGTTAAGTGGCCCATTGTAGGTAATTGCATAATAATGGGCAGGCAGGCAGCAGCGGGAGCAGCATCCACAGGTTGGCCAAGCCCAATTTTGGCATCTCTTACAAATAAATCTGTGCCTCGATTTTTCTTTTCTACTTTCCGAGTATTTGCATTTCAATTATGCATTGTGCAGCGTCCAGAGACGCCCAAGATGAAGATGAGGCAAAGACGAACGCAAACTAAACAGACAACAGGTAGACAAACAAAACGGGCGACGAGAAAGCTTGCTGGGTGGTGAGAGGGGGGGATGGGAGAGGAAAGGGCCTTGGGATTGCAACAGCAGGCGGCACCTAAGTCAATATCAGGGCATCAAGACCAAAATGGAGAAATGAAATATTTGTGGCTACAACGAAACTTACATGCACTAAGTTTGGGCCTCAAGTGTCTCAAGCAGGGGTCGGCATTGGAAGCAGAGATGTTCTCTGCCTCTGCGGAAGAAACAAAATTAAAGCAAAAAGAGAGCAGATTTTGATTGCTTATTAAGCTTATAAGCTTATTTTCTCAGCTGCCAGTGGCAACTTCTTTGCTGCCATTGCCGACCGCTGGTGTTAAAGAATACTTATACGAGGCGTGTTCAAAGGAAAAGGTGAACTTTATCTATTTGGTTTTGTTATATTCGGATACATAGCTTATCATATGTTTGCATTAGCAGCCAATTTCGATTAGTAGTTTGTTTTTGGCAACTGAAAAGGTAAGTCACGATTTTGTGTGCTCTTCGACTTATGTCTAAATTTTGAGCAAAAGCAACGTCGCATTAGTATCGCTCAGTAGTTGTTGAATGCGTCAACCTATCCGGGCTTTCTAACGTGTCGAAACGTGGGTATGGTTATGACATCGAAACCAAGGCCCAATCATCCCAATGGAAGCGGCCAGATGAGCCAAGACCGAAAAAAAACACGCCAAGTTCGATCAAATGTGAAGGTTTTGCTCACTGTTCTAGGAGCGCTGTATTCGGATTTTCTAATGGACAATTGTTTAGAGCCGCTGATACTGAAGCTGGTGGATCGGATTTACGTCTACCCAGTGAGAAACTGGCCAAAAATAAGGCCCAGATAAGTAGAAAGACCTTTGGGATGAAGGCAAAGTTTTTTCCCCTAGTTATTGGTAGACTGAGGCGCACACACAGACTTAAACATATTCAGGCATGTTCTCAATTCCGCTACGTTTTGAAAAGTAAGCCGAAAGCAATTCCGTTTCGGTTTGGATTTGCTGTTCTCACATTTCGAGTGATTTTGCTTACGTTTTACTTTTGGCAAACCACGGACCAAACGAAATCGGTGGAAAATGGAACATGCGGAAATGAGAGCGGCTGACTTTTACGTTTTACTTTTCGGTTTGGCAGGCGCCTCCAATTTCTCGAGACATTTAACAAAAATATTTGTTTTAAGTTTAGCAAATCAAATTACATTAACAAACTCTCCATTGATCACAGTAATAAGGACATTTGGCAACTGTACGAGTGCGTAATTTTGAAATTACTTTTCATTCCACCGAGCAGCAAGCATTACTTTTTACTTGGCTCGCCCTGTGGTCGAAATTCGATCAACGAACATATTAACACTTTTAGTTCTAAAATATGTCAAAAAGTTTTAAATTTGCATACTTTTTGGTCCAAAAATAATTGTATCTGAATCGGTTTGAAACCTACTACAGGCAATAAATTCATAGATTCGATGTATTTCCGATTCGATGTAATACCGATTCGATCTCAAGATCACAGTACAGTCTCCAATTGTGCTCGGTGTATTTATATTTGATTAGTGAATTTGCCATCGAATTGTATGTTTCCTTATAATGCACCTTTCCTGTATCTCATCGAATTTCCCGAACAATACCGACTATTTTCGCACATTTTTTTAGCCATCTGCATGTCAGCGTATCTTTAATTCGCTATAAAACAAAAAATAATAGCAATTCAATTATTGTATGCTCTTAATACTCATTCTAACATTACTAAGCTAAAAAGGAAGACGAACATATCAATAGAACTAGCAAAATATAACAAGTTTCTTAACAATATTAATTATTCTTTACGCTCTCAAAATACATTTTTTTAGCAGCAATTGCCTCGCACAAAATTTTCTTGTCAATTGAATTTCAGTTAGACCCAGTAAATCTGCTTAAAACAATCTCTCTCCACAGGGAGAGCGTAGTAAGAGCCACTCTCGCTGTTTACAAATGTCAAATAAAAATTGAGCACAGCACACAGTGAGTGTTGGCCTGTTAAAACAAAAACAATGCGTTGGTCTGCTCACCTATCTGTGTGAAGCGTGTGTGTGTGTATTGGTACAACTTTTAATTCGTTCTAAAGCAGAAGCAGGCAAACAATACAATCACGTTTTTGCATTCGTTTGTGTGAGAGCAGCGCAAAAATTGCTCTCAATTTAAGTAGCAACGACTGCGTGGCGCAGCAGCAAATTACGCAACGCAGCTGCGCTTGTACAGCTTATACTTTGTGTGTGGGAGCAGCGCTGCTTTGAGATTTTTCGTATGCACACGAGATAGGAATATGCCTGCCCCTATTCTAAAGCAATAAATAATTGCAATTAAATTTTTTTTGCAATGGCGGGGTCTAAATACTCATACGAACATATGGTATAAATTTTGGGTTAATTGAATTTGTTTTACTGTGCTAAAAAGGGGGCCGTACATTCGTATGAAAATATCTTACCGTATTAATATATAGATACCCTTGCTGGATATTTGTAACGCATTGAAGAAAGCATCTCCGACCGCATAAAGTATATATATTCTTGATCAGCATGGCGAGCTGAGCTTATTAAGCCCTGTTCGTCTGACCGTCCGTCCGTCTGTCTGTTTCTATGCTATCTCCTCCGTCAGTTTTAAAGCTATCCTAACCAAACTTTGCACGAACTCGTTTGGTTCAAATACGCTGCACATTTGTTGAACCCGGCCGGATTGGATGACTATAGCATATAGCTGTCATAGGAGCGATCGGTCGAAAAAGTAGTTCTTGTGAGAAAAACTTTTTTGTTTTCAATGGAATCGCGTCCAAACTTCGTATTTCTTAGTTTACTATCTTTTCTCATGTTTTCAGAAAGTTTGGTCGAAATCGGAAATCTATATAGTATAGCTGTCATAGAAAAGTATAGCCTGAAAAGTAGTCTTAGTTAGGAAAACTTTTGGTTTTCCATGGAAATGACCTACAAATTGGCATTTATTTATTTGTTATGCTTTTTCACAATTCTACAAAGTTTGGTCGAAATCGGATGACTTTAGCATATAGCTGCCATAGGAACGATCGGTTGTAAAACTAGTTCCAGTGAGAAAAACTTTTTTGTTTTCTGTGGAATCGTCCTTATCATTGACATAGACGTAATTAGTATACTTTTACACAATTCTACAAAGATTTTTGAAAATCGGATGACTATAGCATATTGCTGCAGTATGAATGATCGGTCGAAAAAGAAGTTCTAGTGAGAAAAAGTTTTTTATTTTAAATGGGATCGCCTCCATATTTCGTAATTGTTAATTTGTTATGCTTTTCCATGATTCCACCAAGTTTGGTTGAAATCGGACATCTATGTTGTATAGCTCTCCTAGCAGAGTAAGGACCGAAAAGTTGTCTTAGTTAGAACAACTTATTTGTTTTCAATGGAGGCTACAACAAAGTTAACTTTTCCCTATTTTTAAAACGTAAAACACTTTTGTTTTTGTGTTACGAGAAACTGAATCAATTCCGTTTCCGAAAAATTGCAGTGGAAGTGGAATTGAGAACAGGCCTGATAGTTAAACCTTCAGAATCTGCCTTTAATGAATTAGAACTAAAATAACGGTATTTCTTCTCTCATGACCAAAGAGAATTGAAACCAGAAATGCCAGTTTTTGCAGACAAAGCGAAAGTGTTGAGCAATTCTCGAACCATGTTTCGATTTGAGTTACTAAATAACTTCAAAACTTCTTCGTATGGCGCTTGAGCAGAACCAAACACTACCCCAAAGTGGTCTCAAGGAGGCACTAAGGGTGAAGTGTGAGAAATAGTCGCAACAAAATAACGCAATTAGGTCATAACTGGACAGTAGACTCTCAACAGATGGCAGGAAAATGACCTGGTCACACCCTCAGCTGTCCATTTTCCAAATATGCAACTGCCACATGCCTCACCCATCATCACTGAGCTGATACTTAAAATTCGGTGGAAAATCCACCAAAAGACAACGGGAAATGCCCCACTTAACAGTACTTATACCCGCTTATTGCATCCAGAGTATGACTTGGGCGAAAGGTGCGGAAGTGCCTGGATGATGTGAAGATGCGAAAATATTTGCGTACGCAAAAATGTGGCAAACAAAAAGAGGGAAGGGGAGGGGGGGGGGAGGGAGGTAAGGTGGAGCCTGCGGCTGCTCAACTGAGGTGAGCTGAGCTGAGCTGTGTGAATAAATAAATAAGCAAAAATATAGTTGAGTACTTGTGTAATTATGGCAAATGCTATTTGATTTTGTTAGCCCGCATTCCCCCCCCTCTCCGCCCCTCCTGGATGGGAAAACCTGCGAGAAACCCGCTAGATATTTGCACATTTCTGGGCGAGTGGCTGCTGCTGTTTGCACTTTCGCCCAAAACTAAAATAAACAAATAAAATTCGCATGTGGCCGTGTGGCTGTGTGTGGCTTGAGGGGTTCTGGTTGTCGTTGCCCTGGCAGCGACACTTTTTGGACTGCATTCATGCAGACAAACAATCAGGCTTATGACATATCAAACACAAAAGCACACACAGCGCATAATCAGCTCCTGACGCTGTTGCTCCGACTGCTCCGACGGCACCGACTCCGGCTACTCATGCTGATGGCGCGCACAAAAGTTGCCATGACATCGGGCGGGAGAGGTCTAGAAACTGAACTCTTGGGGTCGAGCACAAACAAGCGTCCGCACACGTTTCATTTTGGCATTTCGGTTTTGTATTCTGCGCTCTGCGTTTTGGGGCCTGTGATACGGTTGCAGGCAGTTTTGACCCCTCCCCCCTCTATCAGGGGGCTAAGATTTAGACAAAGGCTGAATTATTTCCAAATGGAAGCTGGGGGTGAAGGAATGCTTGCCAAATGAGCTACAAATGCCAAAAGTGAAATTAATACGTGGCCAGCAGCAAGAAAGACAGAGACTTGGACTCGAAAATTTAAGAATAAGTTGAACTATATATCAGATCTACCGGAAGGCATACACCTAAATGGTTTCGAGATGAAATCCCTATTGAAGGGTGATTTTTTAGCAGATTTCAAATTTGATTAAGAAATCATACATAAAATTCAGAAAAATGTATGAAAACTTTATTTGAGTCGATTGAACGATCTATATAAAAAAAGTGTGTTTGCTTGTTTTTTTTAAAATTATTTAAATGGATCAAAGGGGTGTTAACAAAAAAGTATCTGAACGAGTTTGTTTCAATCTGATACATCAGACCTATCATTGGGGTTCCCTCAGGTAGTCAGGCATTTTGAATAAATATGACCGCTTGTAATTCCCTGCCATGGGCATATAAAAGGGGTAACTGATTCAAAGTGCTAATGCTATAGTCATCCGATCCGTTCAGCATCAACAGGCGAGTCGATCTAGCCAAGTCCGTATGAACAAACAGATCTCAGAGATGATAAGAGATAGAGGTTCGACGTGTATGGAACAAAAACTTCTTATACTTGCAGGAAAATCAAGCTTATTTTCAGTTTTTGCCACGCCTCTTCCCGCCTCCGCAATTTAGAAAAAACGTCATATCTCCGTCAGTTGTATAGATAGAAAGTTCGAACCAAAGGAATGATAAAGATGGGATAAACGGTTGTCGAGTTATAAGGAAAACTAACAATTATGGGCAGCACCGATCGCAACAATGATGGGCAGCACTTCACAGGTACAGAGTATGTTATGTCGGGCTTTCTTTTTTTTTTTCTTTTTCCCCCTAAAAATGGGAAAGGGGGTCAAGTTGGAAAAGTATGTAACAGGTAGAAGAAGCATCTCCGACTCCATAAAGTATATATATTCTTGATCAGCATTAACAGCCGACATGTCCGTCTCTCCGTCCGTCCCTCGTACCGGGTGCTCCAACATTAATGTTAAAGCTCTGTTAATTAAGCTATTAAACACTTATTGCCTTGAGTAAAGTCGGGCTGGGCCGATCTTAACATACGCTTTCGATTTCCTATACATTGAGGGTTGCATATTGAAAACGTTCTTCAACTTTTCTAACCAAAAAACTGCATCAAACTCCAAAGGCAACCCTCTATCCTCATTCATTGAATAACCTGAACACTCACTCAACTGATTTCGACTTAAACTTTGTGATATTGGCTTTATAATTGGCCTAAAATCGGTTTTGTTTTTTGTTTTGTCAAATTTTAACAAAATTTGATTGATAACAAATTTGTCTAACAAGCGCTGCGCTTTGTTATTGTAGTTCTTATTGTTGCTGTTGCTGTTGTTGTTGTTGTGGCAAAGGCAATATTTGCATTCTCACGAGTGGCTTCAGTTTCATTTTCGGTGTTTGTGTTTTTGGGCTGGTGGCATATTTACATAAGTTATTTGCAAAAAAACAAAATGTAAACAATAAAATATTTAAATGAAATAATAGAAAAATGTGGCCAAAACTTTACTTTGATGAGAAATGAAAGAGCAGTTGGCAGCAAAGGAAAGTCTAACGAATTCCTCCACTTAATGAATTTAAACATGCAGCAAAACACATGTAGGTTAGGCGGGGGGGGGACTGCTGCAAAAAATATGCAAATAAGCTTTATTATTTGACAGTTTCTATAAAATGCAAAAGCCACAAAAGGCACCAACAACTTCATCAACGTCAATGAAATCTTCTGTGGAGGTGGAGGACGCAGCGGGGCTGGGGGGTGGACAGCAGCAACTGGGGAACCGTAAACTTGTCCATCCGAGAGTTTTGCCGCCATGCGTGGCAGCCATCCAAGCTTGCCATGCTCATGCTCCTCCTGCCATAAATGTATGACAAACTGAAATGCAATAAACAAGTTGACAACTCTGACAATTTTGACAAGAGAAACATGTTAAATGCTCAGAATTATGACAAGCGACGAGGAGTCGAAACAGAAACAGAAACGGCTACAGAAATGAAAGCAGAACAAACAAACGGCATAAAGAATAAGTAATAAGCATGCAAATGCGACGAGAGAGCCGGGCCAACTCTCCAGATACAGATTCAGTTACTTTTACTGCTACTCGAGTGGGTATCTCATGGATACGAGCAGCAGCAGCAGTAACTTTTGCCGGCAGACGCACTTGACTTAATTACTGACAGAACAGCATAGAAAAGAGCACAAATGAAGCCCCACTGTAGTTTGTATCTAAGCATCTAAGTATCTCTCGGTTGCAAAAGTTTTGCAATATACCGGGCCGAAGGCCAGGCAGGAGCAGGAGCAGGAGCCCCTCGTCGAAGCTGAGTTTTTAGATTGATTCTGCATTAAAAGTTGATTAATGGGCAAAACTGTAAAAGGATTTGCTGCTCCTGGCAAATGGGCTCTGAGGTCACTTGGAAATCATTTTCAGCTTCGTTGATTGTCGCACTTTGTGGGGGGGGCTTAAGCTCGTTAATGGGAATTATGATTCTGTGATTGAAAAAAAAAAACGCTTACACTTTACACCTCAATTTATGCGATTTATTGATTTGTGTGAAAACCAAAGAGCTGTGGCTTCAACTGGTCATCTTTTTTGTTCACGTACAATGCGCAGTACGTTCAAGTAAAAAGTAACAGCCCACCTCCCGCCCAAGCGACCGAGAGGTGCAGCCGCCAACGTGAGACACGAAAACCGAAGGGAAAAGTATTTAAAAAAATAGGGGAAAGTTCGGCCAAAGTTTTGTATACCCTTGCAGCTTCCATTGAAATCAAAAAAGTTTTTCTAACTAAGACTACTTTTTGGACCTTTCTTTTCTATGGGATCTATACTATATAGATGTCTGATTTCGACCAAACTTGATGAAATCATGGAAAAGCATAATACACTGTTAATTGCGAAATTTGGAGGCGATCCCATTTAAAACTAAAAAGTTTTTCTCACTAGAACTTCTTTTTCGACCGATTATTCATACTGCAGCTATATGCTATAGTCATCCAATTTTGATAAAACTTTTTTGAAATGTGTTAAAGTATTTAACTTAAGAATATGTCAATAAAAATGACGTCTTCCTTAAAAACAAAAAAGTTTTTCTCACTAGAACTAGTTTTTCGACCGATCGTTCCAATGGCAGCTATATGCTATAGTCATCCGATTTCGACCAAACTTAGTGAAATCATGGGAAAGGATAGTAAACTAAGAAATACGTACTTTGGAGGCGTTTCCATTAAAAACAAAAAGTTTTTCTTACTAAGACTAGTTTTTCAACCGATCGTTCCTATGACAGCTATATGCTATAGTCATCCGATCCGGCCGGTTCCGACAAATGTGCAGCGTATTTGTACCAAAAGACTTCGTGCAAAGTTTGGTGAGGATAGCTTTAAAACTGACCAAGGAGATAGCATAGAAACAGACAGACGAACGGACGGACGGACGGACAGACGGACATGGCTAAATGAACTCAGCTCGTCATGCTGATCAAGAATATATATACTTTATATGGTCGGAGATGCTTCCTTTAGTGCGTTACAAACATCCGCACAATTTTATAATACCCTCTGCAAGGGTATAAAAAGGAGTCTGACATTTGACAGGTCTAAGATCGATTCCGAAACCGATTCAAGCAGTTCATAACTGGTTCACATCATACATATACCTTGTTAAATTCGAAGACCTGGTACTCTTGGCACTTTTTATACTCTGTACCAGAGGTACACAGAGTATATTAAGTTTGTCCAAAAGTATGTAACAGCCAGAAGGAAGCATTCCCGACTCTAGAAATCCTAAGATATTGTCTTCGGTTGGTTTTCAAATCCCCAGTCCCAGAACAGAGATGTTCATTTCGTTATTATTGGGTTTACCAAAGTATGGCTGTAACTAGCCAGAAGTTTTACGAGACAATTATAATTAAATTAAACGCATTACCCGTATAAAGAATAAATTATTTTATATTTTTGATACAGCATCAAAAGCCGAGTCGATAATCAAATAAATCAGCCAGCAGCCAGCCCGAAAACTAATTTTTTAGTCCAAAACTACTTCGTATTTCAACGTTTGTACCGTCAGTCTAAGTTTATAACGATCAGCAGTATGCCATGTCCGTCCCTCTGTCTGTCCGTCTGCCCGTATGAACAAACAGATCTCAGAGATGGTAAATGATAGAGGTTCGACATGTATGGAACATATGTTTCTTATACTTGCAGGCAGATCAAGTTTATTTTCAATTTTTGCCACACCCCCTTCCGCCCCCGCAAATTGGAAAAAACCTCATAACTCCCACAGTTTTATTGATAGAAGGTTCGTTCCTTCGGTATGGTAAAGATCGGATGAACGATAGTCGAGTTATAAGGAAAACAAACAATTATGGGCAGCACCGGTCGCTATGGTGATGGGCAGCACTTCATAGGTACAGTGTTATATTTTAGTCGGGCTTGACCGACTTTCTTACTTGTTTTCTCACAGAAATGGGCTTGCAGCTAAGTCTGTAGAACTCACAAAGACAAGTAAATGGCTAGGTGAAGTTTCAATGTGAATCTCCAAACTTTTATGTATGAACTGTGTGAAGTCTGCAGCACACACATGTAAGATCGTATGTCCCCTCAGATTACCCTGACATTCACTGGTATAGTCCTTAGCTCTTTGTTAGAACCAACCCTAACTTAGGATCTTCAATTTTTTCCACTCAGTTTCACAAAAACTCCAAAAAGAAAACATGAAAACAACAAAAAAATTGGCCAATCAAGTAATACACAAAACAATTAAAACCATGTCAATACATTCTGAATTTCAATACAATTGCTCTTTCTCTTTGCAGTTTACTTTATGTCCCTTACACTCCTCCCCCCTCCATCCCTCCATCCTCTCCAATGACCAAAGAAATTTCTGTTGTGTTGCCGCATCCATTTTTGTGGTCATCACCATACAAAGCGTGAAAACAGTTGACAGAGAAGGGAGGGGGCCTGGTGGGGAGGTGCAGGCAGGTGCGAGAGCAGGGCGTGGCATGCATTTAATTGAGGTCGCCGGCCAATGTAGCTGGAAAGTGGTGGCCTGTTTACGCCCAGACTTAAAGACGAAGCACAAGTCGAGAGAGAAAGAGAGAGAAAAATTCCACCGAAACGAAAACCAATAAATAAGCCAACGCGTTGAAAGATGGGTACGGGGAGGGAGGGAGGGAGGGAGGGGCAGCGCGCGCTGCGATTACGTCACAAGTATCTCTCAGATACGCGCACGTAGCTCGATCGACGCGCTTTGTTCTGTTGTGCTGGCCCACTGAGCTGCACTTACAAATTGAGATACATGGCCAGAGATACGCAACCTGCTTGGCTTACAGATAAAGTCCGTTCGCTTTTTCACTCTCTGCTGCTCTTTTGACATTGTGCGTGCCCAGCGGTAGGGCGGATGGGGCATAGACGACCCATATGTATCTGCATCTCGAGTAGGTGATGACATCACTTGTATAATTTGTGTGCGTTTGTAGTACATGACAAGCGGATTTGCATCAAAAACGTGCAACAAATTTACAAGATAATCAACACACACACACACACACAGATAGATGACAGCCACACGTACTGTCAGTTTTAGCCTGGTCTAAACTGAAAAATGAAATGAAACGAACATTTCATATTTCTGTTTTCCCCCACAAAAATACATTTTACTTGAGGTCTTGAGTCATTTTTATGGGTTTTGCTTTCAACACGGTTGCATTCAAATTGTTACTGTCCCTCTCCACACCCACCATCCCCCCCTCCGCTGGCACTGTCTCTGTCAGCTCAATCAACTGGACAATGCAGCAACAAAAAAGTGGCCAGTTTATTAAATGTTATTACATTTGGGAGTCATTTATGGGTTGGTCCACAGTAAATGCCAGTCAAAAAAGAGAGAGGAAGCGAGAGTGGGAGAGATTGAGGAAGGGGGCTTAAAGGATTTTTACTAAAGATTATCAAGTTCTTCCAGCTAAAACAGTTCCTACCATGAAAAAATAAGCACAAAAGTTGAACCTTTACCCTTTTTCAATGTGGCGCCATACGAACTGTGTGAAGTATTGCCTCTTTAAGGGGGTCTTCTCATTCAAAACCCGTTTTTTGGACCCTTTTTTAAAAAATTCTTATTTGAAAACGCAAAGAATAATTGAAAACTTTTTTTTTATTTATTGTATTACAAAAGGTTCAAAGTAAATAAAAAATTTTTTTTGCCTCGATACGAGGGCTGTTCAAAAAAGTAATGAGACTTCAAAGTTGGTGGTGAAAAAAAAAAGGTGTCGTCACGGCGGCCACGATTCCGGGTCTCGGAGCGTCCGAAGTGAAAAAAAAACGGGGTTATAATCAGTATAGATGTAATTCTCGGGTGAACCTCAAACTTAATTTTGTGATTTTTTTTGACAAAATGGCGGCCATTCAAAAAAAAAATTTCAATTTCGGGCTTTTTTTTTGTAGTTTAGTGTAAAAAAAAATAGTAAAAATTTTTTAAAATTATGGTCGAGGTTCACCCGAGAATGGTGACAATTCTGCGTCGATTCCACTTTGTTTCATGAAAATCGGTTCAGTTGAACTGGAGATATCATGGCCGCCAGTTCGAAAAACGTGGTTTCGAGATAAACGCGCTTTAAGTTTGCAGTTGCTTGGGAATTTAGGTCACATTGGGTCACTAAAAGGACTATATCTCCTAAACTAATTCGAGTTTTCGAAAATCCTTTTGGGGGGATATTTTTGAATATCCAAGCTATAAATAAATGCAAAAAAAAAAAGTCGAAAAAAAAAGTTGCTCAATGAGAAGACCCCCTTAAGTAGCTTCAACTGAGCTGTCATTGAACTGATCAACAAATACGGCGGTTTTCGAAACATATTTAAGCTTGGAACATTCTGACTACAAAATTGTAGAAGGAAATTATATCTAAACTTCACCAAGTGAGTACAACTTGGGGACACCCCTTCAACTATCCGATTAAGCAAATCACATCAACTAGCTCCCACTTCTCACATCATTTCTATTAATTAACATAATGAGAAATTTTCGACCTAAATATCAGCCCCCCCCCCCCAAAAAAAAGATCAATTAGCAGCTTGAGCGTTGAATTCAATTTCAACCTGTTTGCATAGATATTGATTTTTGTTGTTTGGCTTTGTCAGCGGGTCAGCATGCCAGCGGGACAGCAATCAAAATGAAACACTTTCGCCTTACAACAAATTCGTTTCTTATGTTTGTTTTATGCGTATAATTCGAAATTTATTTTTATGTCTTATTAATTTTACATAAGCGGAGCCTTTTGTCCGCTGCCGTCTGCTTCCGCGAGTCTGGGAAAATAACTGATGCGATGCGCTGCAAAACGATGTTGAAAGATGTAGCAATTAACAGTTGAGCAGCAAAAGTAAAAGTTGAAAAGGTTGCAGCTGCAGTTTAGTCAGGTGGCAAATTGGAATCCAAGTCAAATTTTGAGCAGTGTGTGACACATACAACATGAGAGGGGAGGGGACAGCTGCTGCTGCTGATGCTGCTGCTGCGTGGGAGTTGCTGGCTGAGTTTTGCCAATCAACTTGTCAACCGGCCCCCGTAACTTTCGTCAAAGATTTGAAAGCTGAAATCCAACACATCCAACATCCAAATTGTGAACTGTGTCTTGTCAGGGGCTTTTGTTTGAAGAGTCATTAAATTGTCACAGTTAACCAAATTAAAAGCGAAAGCAGCGTCAATTGGTAGATCGATCGTCGATCGTAGTTCAGTCGAGGTACAACAACAGCAGCAGCAGCATCTCCCCAGCTGCCACCACACAGAGCAATAGCACAGCAACAGTTTCCAAAGGACCTTCTTTTTGGCAGCAAATGGGACAAACATGCAAGAGAATGCAGGTAAGTGACGGAAGCTTTTTTTTAGAACCACATAAAAAAAATTGTATTAGAACTTTATAATAAAAAAAAAATATATTAAAAACACTGACCAATTCCGAACCATCGAATAAGCTTACGAGAACAGCTCTAAAGTTCTTATACAAACTTAAATGTAATTTGCCGAAATGCCACTTTCTGACAGATAATTTCACAACTTTGCAGACAGCTCATGAAGAAGATGTGAAATCGTTGATAAGTCTAGAACAATCGTAACCCAGTCGTTGATGTTACTGATTTGTGGCACTCTTCTGAAACTTTTATGTATAGGGCTTGTACTCAACTATTATCAACTCTTAAGCGATACAGTATCAAGTCTTTTATGGCTCATAATAGGCAGGAAACTGAACTCCTTTACGACTCAAAGACAATTCTTATTCATTTAACACTCTTATACATTTTGACTCGTATATAAACTCGTCTAAAGCTTAAGTCTAACTCTTTTTAATTTACCACTCCAGTTTTAAGTAACTATTTCTTGACTCACTTACTGCAAGTTCCCAACAGTTGTACGTCTCTTAAGCTACTCTTATATGGCTTTTGTACAATTTAAGATATATTTAGTTTCAGCTCAATATGTTAATGACTCATAAATTTACATATGTACGACTTTTATTTGGGTCGTATAAGATCAGTTACTGACTTCTTAATGTTTATTTCCGATTACCTAGAAATCTGTTTAGAAATCAGGAGGCCTACGAAAACGGCCAAGCTAGTGTAAAAATATACAGGAATGTAATCAATACTTAATGGCCTACAAGGTGTTAAAGAGAGCATCGATCTTGTAATGGGACTTTGCGCCGCTGGTTTATGGGCTTAAGCTCTTATATAACTCTTATACGACTCTTCTAAATCTTTTTCCAACTCTTGTTCGACTCTTCTAAGATTCTTCTTTAAATCTCTCTATAATTCTTATATACATATTATATGGCTCTTGTTGGACTCATCAAAAAATTTGATATAAATCTTATATTTCCAATTGCTTGAATCTCATTTAAGTCCTTTTGTTCTTTTTCGACACTTCAGGGAAGACTCAATTACTACTCTTATACGAATTCATGCGACTCTTCGAATCAAGCTGATTACACAACTTTTATGCAACTCTTGTACGAATCTTATATGAGTTTTCACTACTCTAATATGAACTTTAATAGTTTTTCATTTGCTTTATCTTATTGAGCTTTGACGTATTCATATGAATCATCGAATCAAGTACTTATGCAATTATTTCGACTCTTACACGAGACGTGTTTTACCCTCTTGTGTCACTCTTAAATCTATTTCCTATGACAGATGCAGATCTTTAATAGCTCATAAGCGAAATCTGTAATTCTCATATTCGGATTTCATATATCAAATTGTATTAAGCACTCAAGTAACATTTATTTGACTCTTAGGTCGGCCTTGTTCGAGTCTTTTACGGTTCTTGTAAGACCTTTACATGACCTTTAAATTACATAGTATTGACTCTTCGTATTTAGCTCTTATATGAAACTTATATGACTTAATCTAAATTTTTTCATATTTCTTATTAAACTCTTAACTAACTCATATACGGGCTTTGTTAGACTCTTTTACGTCTCTTGCAGTATTCTAATAAGAGCTTTACTATGCATTTTATGAAATTTCTGATTACATTCGAGATTTTTACGGGTTTTCTAATCATAGCTGATTCTTATGACGGGGGGAAAACTGTTTCCTAGTCGAGACTCTTTTTTGAAGAGACCTTTTGACCCGTTTTTGTATCAGATTTGACTCATTTTCATGTCATATTTCCAATCATTTCCGAGTTCTTTTCCAGTTGAGCATAAGCATTAGCCATTTTGGCGACTTCTTTAAAAAGCACATCGAATTAGTTTCTTTTAAGTCATCCAAAGGGCTCGAAAAAGACTCGTAAGGGTGAGTTTTGACCCTTTGGGGTCCTTTGACAAGAGTCAAACGTGTCTTCTTGTACTGTTCTCGTATTGTTTGAAGCACTTTTGTAACTATTTAAAGACTTTAAGACACTCTTGTAAATCCCACCGTGTCTTTCTATAAACGATTCGATATATGAGTCTTAAACGAATAGTGTACGAATTTTACATGATTCGTTATAGTTCGTAAGACTCATTGCCACATAATATACGGTTCTTGTTCAATTCATATAAAACTCTTATACGGCCTTTTCCGTCGCTTTGAAGAGTCTTCACTCAATGTACAATGCACTCATATAACTCCAATACTACTCTTTTACGTTTCGTTTACGACTCTTGTATGACCTTACTACGGATCTCATATGATCATTATATGACATTTGTACAAAACTTATGTATGGTATTAAGCGACTCTTGTATCACCCTTAGAAGAACAGTATTCCCAGCAAGCAAAGATCGGAACGCTCCAAATTATGTGTCTGAAAAGAGCCGCGCTTAAGAGCGTTTTTCGAGTAAACACATGAATTTGAGCGTTTTCGAGCATATTCACTGTTCTCTAAGCACGGGCTCATAAAAAGCACTTATGTTCTAGCATTTTCGGAGTTAAAGTAGGCAGGTATTCGAAAATTTTTGTTTAGTTGGATGTTTTGCATCAAATGCTTAGAAAAGAAACTTCTATATGTCTTTTATGAGGTTTTTATATGCTTCATTGGGAAGGTGAAAGCACTTATATCTGTGTTAGCAAAGAGTCAAATTAGACTCAAAAATCTTCACATAAAGTGCTTCCGTTTTCTTAGAAAAAAGCGCTCATTCCGGTCTCTTTCTTGTGCACATTATGACGTTGTATGCTCATAATAAAGTAACAAAAAAGTATCAGAAAATGCAAATATTTCTTGCTGGGTTCGTTTCAGATCTTATTTAACCTCATGAAAGAGTACCTCTTACACTCTCATACGAGTCTTCTGTAGCCAAGTTACAACGTTTCTTACGCGAGTCTTATCCCAGCAATCAAAGTTTCGAGCGGTCCAAGTTATGTGTCTGAAAAAAGCCGAGCTTAAGAACGATTTTGTAGTAAACACTTAAATTTGAAGTGCTTTTGCGACCATATTCCGAGCACTATATTCATCATTGTTTTGTTTTCCCAACTTCCGCCTTGCCTGACACATATCAAAAACTTTGCTTTGTTTTTCTTTTTCTTTTTCTTTTATTTTTTATTTTGTTTGTCTTGCATTTAAGTAGAAAATTAAGTTCAATGATGTCTTGCATTTGTTTTATGACGGTTCTTTTTTATGCTCCATTGGGAGGTGAAAGCATCTTATACCTGTATTAGAAAAGAGTCAAATTAGACTCAGAAATCTCCACATAAAAGTGCCACTCGTTCTCATAGAAAAAAATCGTTCACTTCCGGACTCTTTTTGTGTGTTTATACCATTCATGTAGAAACACCTGAATTACTCATAAACTTCTCTAGTGTAGTCCTTGTAAAAATGGCTTGACACAGCCTCAGGCCAAAGCCAAGCCCCCTCTCAATCTCTTGGCTTGTGCGTTCTAATTCTTCGCACAAGAGAAAGGGACCTACAGTTTAACTTGCCGAACTGTAATAGCAGTTTGAAGCTTTTCGTCAATTTGGTGGCAACAAACCTAAGGCTGCACAGCGGTAGCGCACACTAGCCTCCCCGGTGTAGTCCTTAAACGGCAAATGTAATACTTCGGCCATTTCCGATACAACTCGATTCTTAAAAGAAACATATATGTGCAAGTTAATCTGTTCTCCAATATCATACAAAAAATTTTCAAATATTTAACTCTTTCGCTTGCAACATTTAGCTCGTCAATTTGCCAAAACTTTGGCAAATTTCCCTCAAGGACCCTGGTCAAGGTCTTGGTTTCGGTCCTGGTGCTGGTCCTGGTGGTCTCAGCCAACAGGGTTGCCCGCTCTGCGATTCGTCGGTGTACACCTACTGTTCCCACAAGATGATACACGACGCCTGTTGCTGTGATTTTCCAGGTAATTAATCAACGTGAACGTGTTTTCCGTGCGGTTTTTATGGCTTCGATGCGAAATGTTGCCGGCGAATGCCATTAAAGCCTTTGGTGACATTATTTATGCGCGAGTTTTAATCGCTTTGCATTTGTTAATTTTATTCAATTTTATTTCTGGTGCGGCTTCCACTTCCACCCCTTGGCGCTTGACTTTCTGTGATTGTTTTGCTGCAGCACCACAACTGCGCCCGCCCCAGTGCTCCTTCTACGATTGTTCGCTGCTTTACGCCAAATCCTGCTACGAGCACGCCCTCATTAAGAACTGTTGCTGCAATAATCCGTACTGATGCGAGGAATGGGGGGAGTTGGGTGTTATTCTTATCGGCCATGTGATTTGTTAGCATTTTGTTTAATTTATTTATATTCTCTCGCGCTTTAAATAAAAACTATGCCATTAAAAAAATATATTTAACTGCTTTATCGGCTGCAGCAGGTTTTCACTAGAGCAATTAAAGTTGATCTCTTTAACAGATTATATGGATAATCAAGTCCTATACTAAGGGATGACACAGATTGTGTAGAGAAACAACTTCCGAAAGTATCATCAAAAGTTATTAAATGGATCCCCCCTCCTCCTTGTGCCCTAATCAAATCTCTGCTGATTAATTGATTTTTAATATGCAAGTTTTTTTTCTGTTTTGGTTTTTGCTCGCTTTGAAGTTGTTTATTATCTAATCCAAAATTATGTGCATTAATAAATTGTTTTAAAAGCGAGCGAAAAAAAACAAATAAATTTAAAGCGCTTAAAACTTTCTAACCAAACGCACATTTTTATTAATTAATTATCAGCGTAAACACGGCTAAATATGCATAAATAAAAACTTGCTCGATTATTGAAAACAGGCGATTAAATCAAACTTCCTTCTCGTCGTCGCTTTCTTCAGCCGCCGCCGCCGCTCCAAGCATAAATCTAAATTTACAAAAATATACAAAATAAATAGAAGAAGCATGAAAATCACTCGTAATCCACACACATAACAACAGCGGCAGCAGCCAGAGTCCAAGGCGCGGCAAGAAATATTAGCATATTACATAAGAATTTTCACTTTCATTTGGAATGACGAAGACACTCCACGAAGCAGCAGCAGCAGCAGCAGCAGCTGATGACGACGGCGACGAAGAGCTGGCGACCGGAGACTCCCCCCTGGCAAATACTTTTTTGCTTGATTAGCATAAATCTCTATATTAAGTGGCCCGCTTCATGGCCAAACAGCCGGGGGGAAGGCGTTGATGGGCGACTGACAGGCGGCAAGGCTAGCTAGCCAGACAAATCCTGCTTGGGGTATGGCCACTTTGTTAAGTGCTTGGTAACCCAGTGGGAAGCAATTGTTTTTCGGAAATTTTTTTCCCATTTCAAAAAGGTTCGTTAAAAACCGTAGCAGGTATACTATTAAAAGTTTTAATTGCCACAACAAAACCTTTTTAATTCGATACATCCGGTATGCACCGAAACCTTTCTCGAACTTGGGCACTTAGTCATTCAATATTTGTATCCTCACTAAAAACAGCAAAACTACTCAAGCATCAGCTAAAGGCAAACTCAAAACTATCGATCGTTACTTCTCAATTTCAGCAAAATAAACAAGTTTATGAAGAAAGGGTTAAGTCATTTTAAATTGGCTGTCTTTTCAATGTGAAATTTTTGTTAACAGACAGCAACCGAATGTGATATACGAGTAAACATAGGTAAGCAAGACTTGCGATACTGTTAACCGCAAGCTCTTTGATATAAATTTTATTAGGTTAAGCCACTTAGGCCCGATTTCTCAAAGGTTCCGGTTGGCCAACCGCCGGTAAAATTGGTTCCTCCAGTTGACAAGCGGTCAAGTCATTTGGTTTTCTCAACAGCAGTTTCATCTGATATCGATAAATTCCTATCGCTGCATTAGGGTGACCAGACACGGTCAACAAAATAGGTATTTTTGTTAGGGATTTTTTAATGTTATTGAATGCTGATGGAAATATTTTTGCGAAAAATTTATTAAAACTGATCGCGATGAATCAAAAGCAATAGCTGAGGAAGACTTGTTTACCTGCTCGGCAAATTGAATCGCAAAGGAAGCAGCCTTGACTTTACTCTGAACATTTGACTGTAGATTTTGTCAAGCTAAAGCAGTGAAAAATGTGGAAGATCTGTAATCACTGTACTCTCTTGCATTGTTTATTCGTTGCTCTGCCTCTTCAAATTCACTTTCCATTGCGGGAAGTTGAAAAATTCCTTTATTCATAAACATTTTGTGGCAGCAAATAATAAAATCGGCACTGAACTCACGGTTAATTTTACCCAGTGCTCGAGCATCGGTTAAGTCTGTTCCTCCGTTTGCGCCACACCACTATGGGGAAAATGACCACTTTATCTGGCATTTATTATTGTGAGTTAACCAAAAGAGATTTTTCAATTTTAGTGGACGACAAAACCTAATGAGGCATTATGGTGGTGGCAAAAAGGCATGAGTCTTTGTCACACGATCTCATATCTGCGAATGCCTGGTTATAATTCGCCTGTCCAGTACTTCCATCGGATCCATAACTGACAATGAGCTCAGCAGATAAAAAATCAATACACCATGGATAACATCTTTTTGAAGTGTCACAATCCGAAAAGCCGTGTGTTCCATTAATTTTTGATACCCTGATCAATTTTGTCTGGTCTGCATTGCTTCTTTTGCTCTGCCACATTTTTATAAATTGGGTAAATATCCACATTTCCTCTTACAAATGTCATCTCGGATAGCACAATACTGCTCCTTGGTCAATCCTTGATCCAAAATTAACGCCAATGCTTCATCTTTGGACGCACTTATAGGCTGATCAATGGGCTTTGTCAATCCTTCCCTGACTTGCTTGGCAAGTATTTGAAGAACTGCAGCAAGATCATGTAGTCTTTGTTTCCGGGCAGCTGCGATTGCTGCATGAACTAGCAAGAAAACATCATCACCTTGGAATTTGGATAGTTCCGCTTCTTGCAGTCTTTGAGCCCTTTTGCCTTTCGATTAAAATGGAAGAAGTGGCCGCCCAACCGGTCTATTACTTTTTTTTAAGGCAAAGTTGTAGTACCGTTTATCCATTGCGAATGTCTTCTTTCAAAGTTCTTATAAGTGCTGTTACATTTAAGCCAATTATAATGCAAATTGTTGCAAAATTGGTGGCTTTTTACTTTTAAAATATTTTCATCAACATTATTGCACGCATGCAGTTCAAAATATCTTTGAATTGCCTTCTCTCGTTCGTGCCGGCCCCTCTCGCTATTCCACACAGCAAACAAATCGACGTTGGAAAAACTGAGGTTAGAACTGAGAATTGACAACGCTACAACAAACACTTGGACAAACACATAAACATTTCTAAACTCTTTTACATAATCCTTTCCAAAGTTGAAATTTGGTTACTAAAAATTCAGCTTTAGAAGCGCTTATAAAACGACCACAACGTACTCCCTGGCGTGGAGACCTTCCATGACCAAGTTGACAACTCTGTGTAGCTGTTCTGGTGTGCCATGTCCCATCCGAAAGCCAAACTGGAATTTGGGGATTTTCCGTTTGATTGCTGGAGTTTTCAGGACTCTCCGCAGTAGACATCTCTCCAGCAGTTGCCAAATGCTGGAAGAATGCTTATGGGTCAGTATGACTCCAGTTCATCTGGAGGCTTCCCGGGTTTGTGAACCACTTGAATATATCAGAACAATGTCCAAAATGTATGATGTCGCATTTGCAGGATTCGTTTATAAGTTCCTATAGGAATGCCCATCGAAAACTGAGAAAGTCGGCTAGAAAAGCTATTTATCATATTATATGATAAAAACTCTCCTGGCTAACATAGAATTAAGGTAAAGATGTACTACCGAAAATTGAAAATATTGTCCACTGGAGGAAGACAAATCAACTATCAACTTTCTAGAAAAGAATGCAGATTGAAGAGATTGGAGGGCAATTGCAAAAGATATACAGGATTAAATATAAAACTTCTGTGATAAGTCATCCTTAAAGGTTAAGTCGATCCGGCATCGCAAAGGATCAGTTCGGTCTTTCAGTGATCTCCCTTTTAGAGGATCGAACGAAATGTCGTATAAAAATGATCTTAGGAAAACGATTAAAATTCCCAAATAAGAAAGCATCATTGGCTAGAGAAAAGCGATTCACGTGTTAAAACTCGTCAGATAACTGAACCGAACCGAACCGTTATTCTTTGTGTTTTTCTGTTCGGCTCAGCATATCTGAAAGAAGCCGGTTCGGTTTGCGGTTCGGTTCTCCAGCTGGAATAAGCGGCTCGGTTCGGTTCAAAACCGGTGCGGTACAGAACCGTTTTGCATCCCTGGTATATATGCAACAATATGTTAATAAACTTATTTCAATAAAATTCTTCACTTAAGTATTTCTTTTTTTTTTTGAAAGAAAACGATTGGAAATATGACTCGAAAAAGATTCGAAAATGATTGAAAATATGACTCGAAGAATGATTCGAAATTGATCTGAAAAATGGCTCAAAAAACAAATTATTCAAGAAGATCGCGGCTGGGGTACCGTTTTCTTCCGACAAAAGTATATTTTTTGATCAGAAAAAGAGCGCATTTATGACTATTTTAATCAGACCGAGGACTCGAAATAGACTCGAATTTGATCAAAAGTTCCATTAAATGTTTGCTGGGTACTAATTTAAGTTCATTAACTATGCTAGAAAGGGAGACGAACATTTGTATGAAATTTGCTTCGAATACTGCTCGAAGCTGAATGGTTCTTTATTTGATTATTGGTCTGATTATATACCTACAATTTAGTTTTACCCCCCGCACCACATAACAATATGAGTGTCACGTGGGGGCTGTTAATGCTAATGGAAGTGTTCTTTTTGAATTGTTGCTTAGATTAGATTTCATATATATGAAATATGCTTATTTCAGTTACAAAACAGCTTCCTGTATGCATTATTTCGGAGATCTCGCAGTTGCCTCTACTTCTGGTGGACTAGTTCAGTGATTACTCTTCCTAGAATCAATCATCAGAGGTCCAATATTGAGCTTTCTTTTCTGAGCCTGAAGCTAAATCACCCTGGGACATGGGAATATTACTATTGATCTCTATCCAACGATCTGTGTAGTTTTCAGAAAATCTGAGAATTAAGTTTCTTGCGTTTTTATGCTGTATATTTCATGTCGGCTTGGCTGCCGTTCTAATTGATTCTGTTAAGCTCTCTCTCTCTCTCTTCCCCCTCCTCTCGTGGGTGGTTGGCGCAACAATTGTCCAGGCAATCGAGCGAATGGCCACACCCAAACGCTTGCCGCATTGACAGTTATTGGGCGAAACAAATTTCACTTTTTTCTGCCATCCAGTTTTTTGCCCCACTTGCTCCAAGAACTGCCGACGCTGGGCGAATGCGAAGGCAACCGAGATAATCACAAAAGTTTTGTAATAATTTCAATTTTTCTTTCCCATTCTTCTTTTGCCTCTTCATCTCTGGGTTCTTCTGTTATTCTTCTGCTCGTTTTTTCGGTTGCCGTTTGCACTTTTCTAACAATTTCCCTTCAAATGAAAACCTTTAATGGATTTCAAAAGGAAAATTTATTTTGACAATGACAATGAATTTTTCTTGCTTTTCGCCTCTCTTACACATTTTATTTTATTTATTCATCTGCCGCTTGGCGTGTTTTTTTTTTTGCTTTTTTATTGCCGCTGCAAAAGTTTTTAATGAGCGCGCGTTGAAATTTTATCTGCGAACTCTGAACGACGCGACGTTCCTTTCGTTCCGCTGGTTTTTTTTTTTTTTTTTTTTTTTGTTCGTTCTTTATGAAGTAAAAACTCGGGACACGTTTACTTCATCAAATGCGCTTAATTAGAATTAGCATCGGAATTTGGGCGAGCAACAGCAACAAAGGGAAGAACAACAATGAACTATGTGAGCGGGAGGAGCGGAAGGAGCAGGAGAATTTGAGCAAAAATGCGAGAAATTTGTGGAAAATGTCAAACGGATTGAAGCTGGTAAGCTGGATGGCAAGAGGTGAAGCTTATACAGATTTCAATTATTCCCATCTTCCACCGGGGGATTCCCCCCAGGGAGTGTGTTGTCTTGCCTCATTCATTTCTTGTTTTCTACTCGATTCACTTATGATGAACCATTGCGAATGATAATCATAATTATCTACAAGTTTTCCATCATTTGTTTGCCATGCTTTCGCTGCTTTCGATTACAAGAGACCAAAACGAAATGGCCTTACATAACCTCCCCAATCAGACAACCCAATTACCAAATAATTGAAAACAAATTTTGCCATTAGCAATTGTCGGCAAGAGAATAGTTTGAGATACATAAACACTTTTGCGGTTTTTAATTGCGATCGCGTGAAAATGGCCCAAGTAAAAACTGAAACGGAACCAAACGTGACTATTACTATTGCAGACTTGCCCAGTCATCACAAATGATCATCATCATCAACTGAAACCCAAGTCTACGATTTCAATTCACCAGGTGACGCCGCCTCCATTCTTGGCCAGCTAATTGTTGCAGCGCTTTCCTTCGTAATAAGCTTGCAACGCGGTTCCTGCCACACACACACACAATGGCCCAAGCAAATACAATTTGCAAACCACAAAGGCCAAAATACCAGAAGACCAAACAAAAGGCCATCATCATCTGAACCGAACTGGGAGCAGCGGGAGAGAGAGTAAACAGTGTATGTCTTGTCCAAGCATAAGCCAGGAGACGCTTTTAACTTTCAATAACAATGAGAGAGCTCAAAGTCAACGCAGCAGCTGGCGATGCCCAGCGAGGAAGAAGACTTGGAGACAATGGCCAACTGGGTTGGGTTGGGTTGGGTTGGGAGGTAGGAATTGAGTTGCATCTACAGGCCAGCCGTTCTACAGTTGGTAAGAGGAAGCTCAGGAATTTAACAAAAATTAACTCTACCCTTGCAAATGGAAGGTTTAAACAGTAATGCCATTTTGTTTTCAAATTTTGAGTTGGGAAAACTGACAAATTTTGGTACGGAGAAGTGGAGGAAAGAAGTTAAAAGTTATCTATCAGCAACCAGCCCCAACCGAACAGAACCTGGATTACGGAATTTCCCACATCAAAACTTTCAGTACAGAGTGTTTTCTGGTGGAAATCTATAGCAGTCTTCACCAGTCCTGAGGTGCGTCAGGCAGAGATTTGATTCTGCAGTCTCCTAACGCTCGTCAGTGGGACAGACACATATTTCCTCCAAAGAAACCCCTAGTTCAACTAGATTTTCAATTTAATTCCTTAAAAATCGTATAAGTCACCTTGAGGTGCTTAATTTAACATGTTTTGTAATATTTTCACTCAGCTCTGCACACATCAAAGACAGAGGTAAAAGTGAAGTTGAGCCTTTCTCTGCCTTCGCACAATAGAATTTTTCTCTTGATCAAAGAGAAGTAAAACCTACCGCCTGAGTGATAAATTTAATGCAGACAACGTCAAATGGTAGAGCAAGCTTCATCTCTTTAGTAACTCGCCCAATAAATTCTTTTCAGATTCTTCCCTAAAACGTAGGTTCCATTCCCAACTCTCAACAACCATTTTCAACTCCATTCTCAAACAAGTAAGAAAGTCGATCAAGCCTGTCTATAATATACACCGTGCCTCTCAAAGTAACAGCTGCTTAGCAGACTCTGTTAAGAATCTATGAAACATCGTCTTTTTCGCATGTAATTTTCCGTGTCGAGTGGACACTGCGCTTAAGTAAATAAATTTCATTATCAACGTATTAATAATTCGAAAGTCAAACTTTTCTTTTATGTTCAAGCGAACCAAGGTTCGAACCAAATCCTTGGGTTTAGGGGTTTCAGGAGCCTTGGACTTTTGAACGTGATCGAACCTCCCCGAACCAAACCTCTAGTTTCATCGGTTTGCTGCCTTCATAAAAAGTTATATCTGATATCCAAGAGTTCAATCGATCGATTTTGAATTGCGACTTTTTTCCAGTTGGACGCTTTATTGTGAAAAATTTGTTAACAATTCTTTTTTCATTGTATTATCCTTCGCTAGCCTCTGCCTTTTCCCATCTTTCTGGCAATTTTCGAAAACCATCTGGAAAAAACGCTGCGTCTTTTGATCGTGTTAATCCAATTTTGAAGTTCTTCCAAAACAGCGAAAGTCTGATCCTCAAGGTTATGCGTCATCGAAGAAAACAAATAGTAGTCGGAAGTAGCTTGCACAGAGGGAAAAAACCGAGAACATTGGACTCAAAATGAGCACAATCGGTCACAAAAACTAATCATGAACGGATTTTCTCACTTCAGGAACTTTTTTTTGAGAACGCAAAATCTTGATTTGAGTTCAAATATTCAGTTTTTGAGAACATTTTAAGCTCACAAAAATTTTAGGCCCAGGCCCCCCCAACCCCAGGCCGCCGTCCAGGTTCACCACCGTCTAGGTCCGCCGTCCAAGGCCCAACCAACACCGTCCAGGTGCAAGTCCGCAGAGACATCGCTTCGCTTGTACAACACCCCAGCTGACCGTTTTTGCTTTAATGGTCTGCTCTAACTCATGAATTAAGTTCGGTAGCATTGGCCTGTGATGGTTTCACCGGGTTGTAGCAACTCATAGCAGACCACGCCCAATTGGTTCCACCAAAGACAGAGCATTACCTTTTTACCGTGAATATTCGGCTATGGCGTTGATTTTGGCGTATGGCAGGTCGGCCCGTGTGATTTTTTGCGTTTGTGGCTATTGTAATGAACTCATTTTTCATCAGCAGTCACAATAAGATGTAAAAATCTCTTTCTTTTTTGTCGTTGAAGTAGCTGTTCACAAGTTGAAATACATAGTTTGACGTCTCTAAGCTTCAATTCATACGGCACCAAATATCCCATCTTTTGGATCATTCCCATGGCTATTTAGCGAACATAGCTTGTAGAGTCACTCTCAACCCACGAGTCTTACCAAGAGCCTCCTAAAACGTCTAACCAGACCTACAAGCTTAAAGGCAAGCTCGTAGCATCCTCCGCCGATACAATCTCAGGCGCTCGATTCGTAAATCCTCAGCCTGTATACTTACCTTGGTTACTGAACGCAATGCACCCAGAAAGAAGCATATCGAATAATTTAAGAATAAGCGCTTGGATTTTGGATTTTTAAAGAATTTCGCTCTTGAAATCGAGCTAAAATCGTTCTCAGTTTAGTGTTTATAGGCGAGGGGAGTGAGGTAAAGAAACTGAGCGACTAGAGCAAGTACATTTGAGAGAGTAGTGTTGAGTTCGCTCTTAGAGTTTGGATTTTTTTTTTTTGCACTCATGTTGCTTTGGAATTCTCAAGCAGTTATGACATTGCTGGCATGGAGAGACGGCTGTTAGACTGACAGTTGTTGACAGACAAAGACTGTTGCCGCTTTGTGGTGTTGTGTTTCTCGAGCGGGTTAAAACTTTACAATTTGTTTTCTATGAAATAAATTAAAAGCTTTAATGTAAGCAAAAATGGAAAAAACAGCTGACTTTAAATTGTTGTTTGATTGGAATATGGGTGCCTTTCTTTTAAATCTGAATCTTGATGAAAGATCAAAAATTCATGCTTGGAATTATAGAGAATTTCGCTTTTGGATCAAGAATTTTCATTCCTATCGACATCAAACATTCTTGATCCAAGTATGAAATTCTCTATATTTCTAGTCATATAGAGTCGAGATAGAATCAAGAACGAAAATGAGTTGGAGTGGTAAAGAACGGATGTTACATCGCTTGAAGGGGTAATAGAGTGGGCGGAGTTGCTTGGGCGGCAGGCAGACCCAAAGAAACTGGAGGAACTTAGCTGGAAATGCGGAAAAATCGGACGAAGCTGCCGCAATCTCAAAGCATCGGCTGACAACAGAGTTCGTTGGGAGATGAGAGAGTTTGATGATCGATTCATTACTTTCCAAGGCACGGAAAGCATGGAGTCGGCGACCGCAATGAAAACGGATCGCTTGCAGATTTCTGCTCAGCGAACCAACTGGTAATTGTGTGCTGGAGCCAAAGCTGAGCTCCTTCCAATTTCTAACCAGAGAAAGGGACCTACAGTTTACGCCGAGCTCCGAAGGGCAATTTGAGAAGCTTTCCATGGCTAATTACTACAAAGCTGGCGCCAAGAGCAGAGAGGGGTCGACTGGGTGTGAAAGTTTCTTCAAAGAAAACTTATTCATTAGATGTTCCGAGGCGGATTAAGCCCAAGACCTGCACGCTTGCACAGCGGTCCGGTCACAACTGGTAACTGAGCGCACCCGGGATATTCCACATAACACAGCACAAAGTGTCCTGGGTTGCGCCCCTCCGGTGAATATCAGAATCAGATAGATCAACTGGCTATTCGCTCCACTTTCGCGGTTGCCTAGATGAATGTGCCAAAAAAAGAGGAGCGGATAAAGGTAACTCCTACGATCCATCTAATGGTAGTCCGGTCATCCGTCCGATTGCTAAAACTGCTATTGCGAGACCAAAGGCTTAATACTTCACCGACCGACTGAAGCAAACGGCGGTTAAGGACAGCTTTAAGGACGCTAAGCGCGGCAAGCTCAGTGGTGCTGAATGATGGAGCGTCAAGGAATTTACTAGATATGGAGCGAAGTCATAGGTAAAGTTACCTGAGATAATTTGTCCGGCCTTTATAAGGGGCTGAAGGGAATACCGGCAAGGAACCGCGAGATCCAAAGAAGCCCGCACCAACAATCTCGCAGAAAAAGCGAAAATTGCAGCGGCAAACGGTCACCTGAAAACGTTATATAAGGCGACCAACGAAATAGCCGATAAAAAGAAGAATACGGATAACCCCTAAGGGGGGAACACACTTTGCGATGAGCAAAGTAGATGGCGAAAATTTAATATAAGAGATTTTTTATTTTTGTTTTTTTTTATTAAATAGTTAATGAATGAAAGGAAAATACAAAATTTTTTTTGTCAATATGAGGGCCGTTCAGAAGTTATCGGCCTCCGAAAATGATGAATAAAAAAAGGTGCCCACATGGTGACCATGGTTGCAGCACTTGGGATGATTTGAAAAAAAAAGAAAATGCGGTTATGTTTAGAACTAATGTGGCTATCGTTCGGCTCCTCCGAAAAAAATTGAAAATTTTTTTGGCAAAATGGCGGACATTTGAAAAACAAAAAATTTTTTTTGCCTTTTTTTGTAGTGTAGTGTAAAAAAGTACACTTAAAATATAGGTATCCAAAAGTTGAGGGCCGAACGATAGCGACGACAATTCTGCGTCGTATAAGCCCTTCCGGAGCAAAATCGGTCCACTGGATTTCTCTGAATCGTGGCCACCAGTTTGAAAAACGTGGTTTCGAGATAAACGCGTTTAAAGTTTGCAGTTGCTAGGCAAATCAGTTTCCCCACTTTAGGTCATTAAAAGGCCTCTATCTAAACTATTTCGAATTTTTTGAAAATCCTTTTAGGGGATATTTTTGAATATCCAAGCTACAAAAAATATGCAAAAAAAAGTCGAAAATTTTTTTCCGCAAAGTGTTTTCCCCCCTTAAAAAGCAACATACAACTCACTGTTCAATGGTTTTTTATCATCCCTTTACTTTTACTAGCTGAATATCTTGATTTTAATTTAAGGCTTTTTCAAATTCAATTCCAACGTATATATCTTCCTCCAATTTGGCATTGACTTGCTTCAAAAGTTTTGATAAAGGATCCACAATATTAGTCGATCCAGGATAACAACTGACTTTGAATTAACCGACATAAGATGAATCACCCAAAGCTTTCCAATGCTTTCTTATCTGTTTTTAGTTGCAGTTTCTTCCAAACAAAAAGTAATGAAACCGTTCGACAGCCCATACTAAGGATATGTAAAGTCTTTGCCTTTGCCACGTCTGACCTCATCCGGGTCTCTCAAGGAACAATCCAACGAAAAAACGAAGTGCCTATCGATAGTTCGATCTCAGCATATCGACACTTATGCAAGCCAAGGCCTTGCCATGGATTCTTTCAAGAAGGCGTTTTGAGTAGAGCTGGAGAAAGCAGAACCAGAGTCCTTGCTCTACACAGCTGCAACACAATTCTTGGCGAAATCATAGCCTATAATGGGAAGTGGAATCTGCGAAGTTTGACACTGGGTTGGCGGCTTGCATGGGCGGTTTATCATATTGGGAATATCTAATACTCTCCCTGAATACCGAAATGAATACGAAAGTGTTGACCATCAGATAACAATCTATATTTCACGCTCTTTAAACTTCCTTGAATGCCCTGAATGAAGCTGTGAAAATCCAATTGAGCCAGAAACAAATGCAACTTTCTTACCACAGTGCACAGGCGAATCGCCAGCCAATTGGTCGTGGGGCGAATCAGGCCGATCACTGGTACCCCTTAAGGGATTGCCTTCCAAATTGAATATCAATCTAAATACCAGAAATTAAGTTGAGCACAGTTTTCCGCTTCAGCCCCTCCTCTGTTCTCTCAGCCCCCTCAACCAACTGCTGTAAATTTGCTTCGAATTTCTGCGATTTTTATCTGAGTTTGGCGTGTGCGAGCATTTTTGTTTGTTTTCTTTTTTCTTCTTTTTTTTTTGCATACTTATAGGCGAGGGAAACTTTTATGTAACTTTCTCTGATTCAATGATATGAAAGAAAGTTTGACATGTGTAGCAAGCAGCGTCGACTGCTGCAGCACACACAATACAATATGTGAATACACTCGCAGAAACAGAAGCTGAGGTCTTAACGATAATATGGCAACTTCTTTACTTTGCTTTTCCTCAGTGTATATCTTCCATTCCATTGGAACAAGAAACAAAGCGAAAAAAAAAAGAAAATAATACCGAATTGAAACGAAGGCAAAGCCAACTTTTTATGCCTTTATTTCCCTGAGGGCGGACTGGCTGGTGGCTGGTGGCGGAGGCGAGCGTCGGAAGTGGCATTGCATGAGCATCAGGCAGTTGTCTCGTGTTCCGCCTGATAAAACACAACAAGAACATAATTTATTTCCACAAATCTTGAAAATGAAATAAAAAATGAAATTTATGGCCAACTTTTGAGAATGTCGCTCAGCTCTTTGCGCCTTTATTTCCAGCATTTGATTTTAAATGAGAAACGTACGCAATTTACGCACTGCGAGCAATTAGCGAGCGAACTGGCTGGCTGCTGCCCGGTGGGGATGGGGATGGGGATGGGGGGTGGCTTATTGGGCAGTGGCAAGTTTTCGCACAACGCCGCCAACAACTTTCGACAATTAAGTGCAGCAACGTGACCAGCAAACACAAAATGACAGCAAATGCAGTGGGTTGCCTGGGTGTGTGTGTGTGTGGGAGAGTAAGGCAAGCCAACCGCAGCATAACTGCAGTGCCCTCGACCCACTGGTCAAATGCCAACGGGGAGTTGGGGGTCTAACCACCAAAACATTGAAGAATTGGAAATTTGCGAAAAAAAAAACGCATCAGAAGTGTGCTATGAAGCATATTGAACAGTTTTCGCTAACTAGAGACGGTTGGGAATTGCAAGCTTATTAAGTTTTCTGCGTAAGTCTTAAGAGATTTGAGGAGCAGAACACTCAATATTCAATACATACTCGGTTTTCAATTCTGAGTACTCATTTCTCGATACCCTCGATACTCAATTCTCGATACTCAGTTCTGGATACTCAGTACTCGATACTCAGTATTCAA
Source organism: Lordiphosa collinella (assembly GCA_018904265.1). Lineage (NCBI taxonomy): Eukaryota > Metazoa > Arthropoda > Insecta > Diptera > Drosophilidae > Lordiphosa > Lordiphosa collinella. The sequence continues at coordinate 144,281 of JAEIFV010000789.1, forward strand.
TTCATACTCAATTCTGGATGCTCTGGACTCAATACTAAATTCTCGATACTTAGCTCTCGATACTCAGTACCCGCTACCAAGTATTCTATACTTACGATACGATATTCAGTCTCCTCCTTTCCCTCTCTCTCTCTCTCTCTGTCTTGTTCCTCCATCCTCCCTCTGCATTTCTGTCTTGTTGACCTACACAGCTCCTCCTTAATCCTTATCACACATATCTAGCATTCCGTCCAACCTCGAATTACTCAATTGTCCCTCCCTTCCGCCCCCCTTCCCCCCGCCAAACATATTTCCACCCTCTTCCTTCTGGAGAGGTGCACGATGACACTACGATTCCGTTGGCTTTGTTAGCTGCAATTGTTTTGGCCCATCAACGGCAACAGCAACAACAACAACAACGACCACCTTAAATGTGCTTCACTTTTTTTTCGTATGTTCATTGTTTCTGGTTTGTTGGCTGCGCTCGTTTTCTGGCCTTTTTTTTGTTTTTGGTGGCTGCGTGCTTTCTGCTTCCGAGGCGATGCGAGGTTGAGTTTCTAGTTTCAAGTCGAGAGCCGCGCGTCCTGTTGTTGTCCCTGTGATGTTGTTTTGAAGAGCTTAGCAACGCAAACAACAACAAACAGACAAACTAAATGTAATTTTTCCTAAGGACATCAACTAAACAAATACACGACGAGTGGGTTTAGCTTTGTGCCAGTCTCCTCTCCTCTTCTTGTCCCCTTGTCTGTCCCTTGTTGGCTGGCTGGCTGAGTTGTCTGTTAAAGCATTATTATTATTTCATTTTTTTTTTTTTTTTTTTGTATATATTTTTTATCCAGTTTGTGTGGAGAAATATGTTTGAATGTTTACATTTTGGCAATTTTTTCCTGTTCTTTGTCGTGTTTGGCGTTGGCAGCTGCTGGATTTTCCGCTAGTTTCACAAAAACTAGCCTCCGCCCTCTTCATTGAACCATAGAAAACTAAAGTACACACAGATGGCGCCACGGCAGATACAAATTGAGTTGGATCACTTACTTGGCTTAAAATATCGTGAAAGCAGCTTTTTTTTTGTCTTCCGCAGAGTTGTGTAAAGAGACCAGAACTAGCATTTTTACCACATTGACGTTTTTATGGTTACTGAGTTCATTTGACTTGAGAACAGCGAACAAAGCAAAGTAAAGTTGCTTGAACAAAGGATGGAAACAGAAAGCAATATTATTTAGAACGGGGTTGCCTACGGGCCGCATTCGTTGTGGTTTTTACGCATGAAGACTCAT
>JAEIFV010000790.1:0-145472 GCA_018904265.1 Lordiphosa collinella
TGATTCTTAAGAGAGCGATTATATTCAATCTAGTGAAGGCTGCATGTCGGTATAATCATTTTGGACCGTTCGATCTTTTTCTCTATATACACGTCTTCATGACAATCTAAAATCATGAACATCTTGCAAATTTCGCGGTTTCTTCTACTTGGAAACCTTCCCGGCCTAAGATTCCACGGTTTAGTCTAGTGGCTGTGTCCATTTTTAGGTATAGTATTCTGTCAGTTAATGAAACAACGATTTCTGATTTTATTTTATCATACTTTGCAGCTCATTAGCTCATTAGTTTTCTTGACGTCACCACTGGCATTTGCAGGCCATTTAAAATTTGCAATGTAAGAATTTTGAAGCTGTCTGAATTTAATACAGAAAAAGGCATTTTTTGAGTGGTCACAAGATCAACGCATGCATCCTTTACCTTACTTGGGCACATAGGCACTGTAAATTTAATTTTGTTTTCTAGAACTTCAGCCTTTTCTTCCGCCAACTCGTTCACATATTCTTTTTTGTGCTGCTCAACCAAATGGCGCTTGAGATTGCAGACATAATTTCCTTGGAAAATGGCTTTACAAATTTTGCACTCAGAAATATTTCTTTCTTCAAGAAAAGTAAAAAAATTCCGTGACACACAATTACTTTGATGACACTGAGAAAATAGGATACGTTGCAACGTAACGCTATTTGAATCCCATTTAAACGAGTTACAACTGTCAAATTTCCCAGTTCTCAAACTCAAGTTTTTGCTCACCAAGGCTTTGAAGGACTGTTGTTTCTTATAGCGTTCTTTTCCGCATGAACCATCAACCCAGCTAGACGTGATCAATCTTAAATTCAATTTTAAATCAAATTTAAATTTAAATTATTGGTTGGTCTTGGGTTACTGATTATGAATATACAAAAATTTTTCACTTACTCCCTAAGAAAAGGCCGCAATAACAATTTGAGTTTTATTTTGAGCAAAAAATAAAACTTATAGAATAATCATTATGTCATAAGTTTTATTTTTGCTTAAAAATAATGATTATTGATTGAGTTGTAAAGTATAACTCAAAATTAATCATTATTTTGTGAGTAAAACAATAAATCCTGAAAAATCCTTAATCATGGTGAAAATGGATAAAGGATCCTTACACAAGAATTTTGCTATATCTCTCGCTGTCTTAAAGTTGCTACAAGTGAATGATTTTTTGATTTAAAAAAAAAACCAATAATCATTATTTGCAGTCCCTGATTTATATTGTTCAGAAGACTTGATAGATGGCAAATGTAGTCCAGTGAAGGTCAAGCTGTCTAAAAAAAAACGCGAAAACCACATTGTTAGAGTATGCCTTACAGCTCATATACCTTCGAACTTCCACTAACATGTAACAGTGCAAAACAGTGGCCAAAGTTTTAGTAGCGTATGAAATCATAATTTGGGACGAATGCAGAACGGCACACAAGCTCGAATTGGGATCACTTGAACAAACATTACATTGCTAAACGATCCATCTGCTGAAGACTTCTCTAACCTATTGTTGGCTATCCGTAATGATCAAGATTTTTTGTCGACGAATCGATCGGATTTATTTCATCCCCTCCGAATTTTTGCAATGTAGACTCATCGAAAGACGAGCTTATCAACCAAGTGTTCCCAAACATCATTGGTAAACAAGCGAGCGAGCAATTTTAGCGGCTGAGAATAAGGATTTGGATATCTTAAACTTTGTAGTTCAGAATCAAATCTATTGACTGGGTAACAAACGAAGTCGCAGCCGACTATCCAACTGTATTTTAAAACGCCTTGGATCTGCCTGGCTTACCATTGCACAATTTTCAACTAAATGTTGACTCGATAGTCATCATTCTTCCCAATTTTGTCCCACCAAAACTAAGCCATAGAACGCGTTTGGTGATAAGAAAAATCTAATGTGACTCACTCGGCGATACTCAAAGTAAAATTCAAAAGTGCAGAAGTTCCCATTCCGAGGATTCCGTTAATCCCAATCGATATGTCCTGTAAATTTAAACGAATTCAACTTGCGATTCGCCATGCGCACACCAAGACGACTACTAACAAGTCACAAGGCCAAACCTTGAAAGTTTTAGGTCTAAATTAAGAAAATTCTTGTTTTTCCAATGGTTAATTTTACGTGGCATGTTCACGTATTGTCAAACAATTCGCTATATTTGTTCTATCGCCTGATAATAAAACAAAAATTGTCGTATACCACATGGTACTTCTCTAAAGATAACTCCAGTGTAACCCAGCAAAATACATGCATATTTTCATTAAAATAAGTGTCTTTCTGAAAGTGTTGAACTTAATAAATTTTGTGCATTCATTTTACTTTGTATATACCTAGAGTTTTTGATACACCTCAATGCCTTTTTGTTTAATTAATCAAAATCGTTTCTTGTATTTAAATCTATTAAATTCTAACTGTATCAAATATATTTATTAAAAGAACTGCTTAAATATTGTTCATAAGTTACATAATTCAATAAGCGCTTATATTGTCATTAAGAAGGGTCAGAAAGAAACTTTTCCTTTATAAATTTTTTGAGTTCAAAAGTGGATAGTTACTTATATACGAATTATAAAATGGAGCTCTAATAATGCTGCAATTTTGGTGCAATTCAATTTTAGCTTTGAATACTGTAGAAGGCGACTGTTTTGTGACAATTGTAGCGGCTCTGGCCAAACTAATTTAAGGGTTTCTTTACCTTTAGTTGAACAAGCATGGATTTCCAAAAACAGAACCATGAGAAAACGGATGCCAAACAATCTAGTTACTTAAGACGAAGTACCTACAATCAGCGCGCAGTGAGTCTACGCTTGGACAATCTGTTGCAATGGGAGACTACAACTTCCAGGTTGTTAATGAATTTGTCTACCTCGGAACGACGATAACAACCAGCGACAACAACACCAGTCTGGAAATCCGAAGAAGAATTACTCTTGCAAACCGATGTTATTACGGGCTCAATAAGGAGTTCAAGAGCAGAGACCTCTCTCGGAAAACGAAAATTGCGCTATACAAGTCGCTTATCATCCCAGTCCTGCTATACGGCGCAGAAGCATGGACAATGACAAAAGAGGATGAGGCGGCAATTGGCGTGTTCGAGAGAAAAGTTCTTCGGAGGATTTATGGACCTCTAAACGTTGGCGGCGAATTTCGCATCCGAATGAATCGCGAACTGTATGAGCTCTATGGGGACACTGACCTAGTCAAGCGCATAAAACAACAGCGTTTGCGCTGGATAGGACATGTTACCCGTATGGATGATAACGCTCCGGCAAAGCGTGTGTACAATCGGCATGCGATAGAGTTGGGAGGCACCCCCGCCTGGTCGACCAAAGCGGAGATGGCGTGACCAGGTGCAGGGAGACATTGCAAACCTGGGAGTGTCCTTCTGGTGCAATGTCGCTCGGGACAGAGGCGAGTGGCGGGCATTAGTGGCAGCGGCCGAGACCGTAAAACGGTTGTGATGGCCAGAAGAAGAAGAAGAATAACGAAACGATTTTCGGTTCCGGTACAGGTACCGGTACAAAATAAAATGAAAATTTCAGCAAACGTTTGGCAATTAAAGTAAAATTATTATCGCTCTTTCATATTACAATTTAAGGGTATTTTAAAATTTTTTGTTATTTGTAATCGTAATAATTAAATAATTGTAAGTGTAATTGTAATTGTAATTGTAATTTAATCTGTAATTGTAATTGTAATTATAATTGTAATTTAATAATAATTGTAATTGTAATTGTAATTGTAATTGTGGTACATTGTAATTTGGTATTAATTGTAATTGTAATTGTAATTGTAATTGTAATTGTAATTGTAATTGTAAGTGTAATTGTAATTGTAATTGTTAATTGTAATTTTGTAATTGTAATTGTAATTGTAATTGTAATTGTAATTGTAATTGTAATTAATTTAATTTAATTGCTCATTGTAATTATGTATATTGTAATTGTATTTGAAATTGATGTAATTGTAATTGTCATTGTAATTGTAATTGTAATTGTAATCTACAGATTTCTTCTCATTTTCATGTAAAGACCTGTTAAAAGGAAAACGTAGACATAAACTTGTCACACTACTCCCATTAACAACCTGACCTTACCCATCGCTCTATTAACTAAATGCTTGAACTGTGTCAGTTAGTTGTCGGAAATGGTGGAATCTCAAGAGTTCTCGCTCACCTTTCATGGTTATCAGTTGATAAATTTAGTTTTTGGGTGTCTTATCTGGAACTGCGGTTTACCGGCTGGAGAAACTTGCTTCCGATAAGATGCCGTTCGAGTTGGCTGGCAGTGACAAAATGACCGCCGAGCACCACATAACACTGGAGCCGCCGCGTACGCAGCTGCAACGTGATGATGATGGGCCCCTGTTTCTGGTTGGCGGCGGTGGTGCACGTTCATCACGGGTGCAACGTCTCTCCCAACGCCAGCTGCTGATGCTGGTGCTCGCCTGCGTCAGTGGCCTATTCATCCTATACGCCTATTGGGATGTTATGATGTTATCATCTGGGGCTGTACCCGCTACTGCCACGACTTCCACACACTTAGCCAATGAGTCGCTGGCCCAGAGGCTGGAGCGAGAGGTTCGTGTCTTGTGCTGGGTGCTGACCACTCCGAAATATCATAAATCGCGAGCGGTGCACATTCAGCGCACCTGGGGCAAGCGATGCAATAAAATCTATTTCATGACCTCCGCCGAGGATGATGAGCTGGAAACGGTGGTGCTGACCAAACCGGATAAGTATGAGCTGCTGTGGGGCAAGACAAAGGAGGCGTTTACCTACATCTATGAGAATAAGTTGGGCGAGGCGGACTGGTTTCTGAAGGCGGACGATGACACGTGGGTTGAGTAGCTCGAGTTGGCATAGGAAGTGTACTTAAACTTATTCTTATTGTAGCTATGTCTTTGTGGAGAATCTACGCTATATGCTCTATCCCTACTCACCAGATATGCCCATACACTTTGGCTTCAACTACAAAATGTTGGGTGCACATTCCAAGAATGCGGTGAGTGTGCTTTAGGAGGAACTAGAATCTATCTCATGTACCCATATAGTCTTACATGTCCGGCGGCAGCGGCTATGTACTGAGTCGTGAAGCCCTGCGCCAATTTGTGAACGGACTCAGTGAAGGCAACAAGTGTCGTCAGGAGGATGATCACGCGGAGGATTTGGAAATGGGACGTTGCCTTTATAACTTGGGTGTACCCGCAGGCGATTCACGTGATGATAAACTACGCTATCGTTTTCTTCCCATGGCACCATTCTCCTCACTTATATCCCACTACACGGGCATAGACTTCTGGTTCTACAAATATGCCTTCTATAATCCCCGATCGGTGAGTGGTTTTGATTATTTTGATTCTGTGATAACTTTAATGTTTCATTTGCAGTGCATGGAGTGCCTTTCCGATTATCCCGTGGCCTTTCATTATATCAATAGTCAGGAGTTGTATGTCTACGAATATTTCAATTACAATTTCCAGCGACATGGTCGAACAAAGCCCATTGAAAGTTTGCCACAGAAAATACTGCCCGAACAACTGATTATACCACCAAGTGACAATTTGATTGGTTCATAAAAACTTAAGTTTTGGTTTCCATCACTTTTTCTCATGTATCTAATAAATATTTATAAACTGCTCAGTTACTAGGTCAGAATTTAGGCTCTTAGTGGAATTCCTAAGTGTTTTTGCTGGTTCGTATTGGAACTGAATTTGTGTGTGCTACATTATTTAATTTGATGCCTCAAATTTAGAGAAAATAAAAAGTTTTTTGCTATCTACTCGCCAACAAAAAACAAAAAACACCCCCCCCCCCGTCACACATACAGTATAAGCTAGTCGCAGAGCAAAGTGAATAAGGTTTTGTGCTGCTTTCAGCTTCAGATCTTCTCATGACTTCTAGAATACTTAGTGATACAGCCTTTTTGAAGCAGGACTTCGTCAAAATGAGCTATTATTAAATTACTTCGAACTTTCAACGCGTTTATCTCGAAACCACGTTTTTTTGAGGGGCACTGACGTTTTCATGAAACAGTGAATCGACGAAGATCACCATTCTCTGTAACCCACCATAATTTTAAAATTTTGTCAAAAAAATCAAAAAAAGTTAAATTCACCGAGAATACATCTATACTGATATAACCCCTTTTTGTTCGACGCTCCGCCCAATCGTGCCCCGTACGACACCTTTTTTTCACCCCAACTTGAGTTCATCTTTCACTTTTGAACAGTTACAACCTCTATCGGCAAAAAATTTTTTTTATTTACTTTGAACCTTTTGTAATACAATAAATAAAAAAATCTTCAATTTCATGTATTTTAAAAAGGGTCCAAAAACAGGTTTTGAAACTTCAATCATTTCAAAATTGTCAGATTCATAATCGACGTATACATTAGTGAAACTTGATCTGGACGTTTTACAGGAATTCACGTAACGCAGGCACAGAATTTCGTGTGTGTGTGGAAGCAGCGCTTCTTTGAGATTTTTCGTATGCACGCCAGATAACAAAGCTACACTGCATGTTTATACTCAATGAAATGGTATTCATGTGTCGCCGCAAATACGCCGCAATTCATCCGCCACTTTTTATTTCGGCATCACGGGAAGTGATTGCTGTTGTCAAAGCAACGATTATTGTTGCCAAAATTTTTCAATTTTCGATCGAGGGCTTTTAATGATCGTTTGTGAGCCATCGAACACTCAACCCATTCACCACTTTAGCCAGGGCTGATGGCTTTAAAAAGTTTCATGGGTACTCATGGGTATACCTTAAGCAAAATATTTTTTTAAATTATTTTTTCTTATCTCAAAGTATGTAATAGGGTGTTAAAAACATACCCTGAAAATTTAAAGTCAGAAAAAAATATGGTTTTTTGTTTTGTGTACAATTATGAAAGTAATTGTACTGGTAATTAAATTTTTAATTACCCCAATAATTGTAATGGTAATTTCGATTTGCAGCTTAGCTCCCTGATCACTCAAGTGTATTCTTGGCAGAGATCCTACCGATCAAGGAAGTCCTCAACTCAGAGTGTAGTCTTTTGTGCTCACCAACACAAGCACATTTTTCTGTAGTCCCAAGATGTCGTGTAGTTTGTCTCTTTTTCCGACACATTTTGGACTGAAGTGTGGGTAAGAACTTTGTGTTTTTTGAGTTATGACAGCCTTGATCTCAACTCCACTTTCGCAAACGTTTTGTGATCTTTAAGACCGAATCTAAAGTGGAATTGAGAACAAAGCTGCTTGTTATAATTAGTTTCATCAGATTGTCTTTATTACCGGTCTAAAAGCTTAGTTTGATTGATTACAATTTTCAAAAACCAGTCCCTAAGGTCAGAAAATGAGGTCGAGATGAAAATGGGTTCAAGGCCAACAGTTATTTTTAAACTTAAAGCGAATTTATCCAAATGAAGTAGTTAACAACAAAACTTATTAATTGAAAGACAAAAAAGTTTAAGTGATTTGCTCCGAAAAAAGATAATGTCCAGAAAGGAACTTATTTTAAGCTACTCACGAATATTTAATATCTCCTTGAACACAATTCAGTTAGAGCAATTGCAAGTTGCAAGGCTCAGTAGGCCTTGCCTTTCTTTTTATTCAGATTGAAGTAGGCTTTTGAAGTACTTTTGTCTAACATTTATTGTAGTGTCTCCACAAATTTCATTATTTGTTCTACCTTCGAAGCGTTCAGTTGTTTTATTTTTCTTTTATTATTACCTGTTATCCTCATATATTGGCAATCACCCAGGTGATTTGGGCATAAGCATAGCATCCATTGCAACTGTGTTTGGTATACTTCACCTTGTTTATATTGGCGATGGATCCTTTCATTACACCCTTGGCTAGTCTTCCATGTTCGTATGTAGCCACATACATCCAGCCGATTGCAAAATTGAATGATTTAATGGCGGAATTTGATTTTCTATATTTCTGTTTGTTTAAATGTAGAGAAAATAACAAATGTCTAGTCTTCTAAATGGATGATGAGTGTCAGATTAAGTTTCAACTCACTGTTTTGGGAAAAACGTCATATCTCCCACGGTTTTATAGATAAAAGGTTCCTTTCTTTTGGACATATTTAGTAACCAGGATTATCTATCGATCCGCCAAGGGAATGGAAACGATCGGATGAACGATAGTCGAGTTAAAAGGAAAACTAACAATTATGTGCAGCACCGCACAGTTGCCCAAATAACCAATCTAGCGGGATTTAATAGCCTATTTCCACTATGATCACATATTTCGATATGTACATATTTTTTTTCTGAGCGTTTCCATTTGATATGTACATATTTTACAGATTCGTAAACATGTGAATGGCAGCTGACAATTCAAATTTGAGTTATTATGCACTACATCTTTGCACTAAGTTCTATGGAGCTCAAAACAATAAATGCAGTTGCATTTTGGTATGAGACATTATTTTATAATTATTGCTTAAGTACTTTCTCAAATAAAAGCGACAAAAGACAAACAAATTACAAGCTTGATTTGTGTTTGGCAAATAAAATTAAAGAAAAAATTCCTAAAGACAACTTCAAATAAAATAAAACAATATACTAGCTTCTATGCTTTTCTGAACATTTTCTTTTATAGTTTGAACATATTAGACTAAAATTCTATAGTGGCATTCTCCATGCGCTCCTTAATCTCCAAGCGAGCAGTTGCTTGTCGGTCAAGTACCTCCATCTACTCTGATGTGGCAGCCACCATAGCCTTTACAAACGGTGTCATCTCGGCCTGGTCCAGTTTGCGTTTCTACAGGCAAACTGAATTCCCATGTGAGGCCAGTAAGCCACACGAGTCACTTTACCTCAACACACTGTTTGAGAAAGAGGATGATGGCTGCGCTGACTTTACGGCTCTCATTTTGATAGAGCACCGTCTGAAACGCCTTGCGTTTTTAGTTCAGACCTGTATAAACGTCTTTCCATTCAATTAATTTGGCAACCATCCTTCCAAATAAATTGGTGTCCCGCGACAAAATTCTTCTCCCACAGATCCATGAGCATGACTTTATGGAGTCCTTCCAAGACACTGACTAACGTTTTGGAGCCATTTGAAATCAAATTTATTAATATTAAGAATAATATTATGAAACTAGCCCTTACCTTCAATTATCATTTCAAATAAATTTTAAGCCAGGGTTGACTTTTTGTGACATCGATAACATCAGGGTTGATTTTTTGTGACATTAATACCAAATAATCTAGTATTTTCTTTTACAACACTGTTATCACTGTGGCGAATGGACACATATATTAAATATGTACATTTTTTTTTCTATGGAAAAAATGTTGCATATATTTTTGGGCTATAAGTCGAATTATAATATTTTTGAAAATGCAGATTTTTATACCCTTGCATAGGGTATTATAAAATTGTCCGGATTTTTAAGTAAAGAAATATTTCCCAAATATGTATATTCTTGATCAGCACGACGAGCTGAGTTGATTTTGCCCTGTCCGTCTGTCCGTCCGTCTGTCCGTCTGTTTCTATGCTATCTCCTCCGTCAGTTTTAAAGCTATCCTCACCAAACTTTGCACGAAGTCTTTTGGTATAAATACGCTGCACAATTGTCGAAACCGGCCGGATCGGATGACTATAGCATATAGCTGCCATAGGAACGATCGGTCAAAAAACTAGTCTTAAAGAGAAAAACTTTTTTGTTTTTAATGGAAATGCCTCCAAAGTACGTATTTCTTAGTTTACTATCCCTTCTCATGATTTCATTAAGCTTGGTCGAAATCGGAAGACTAGACATAAAGGAACGACGTGAGCTGGAAAAAATTATATTATATTTTTATTTCATTTTTTTTTGTGTCTGTAAAGATGCGCACAGTTTCGTGTCGTTTTGTAGTTAAGTCTCTTATCCGTTGGTTTCAATTTGTAACTTTCGTAAACTTATTGTCCTTTTTTGTTTTTTTTCAATCTGGTCGCTTCTTCGTGTCTGTCGTTTGTGTCGAAGTTTGTAGTCTTTGTTGTGATATCCTGTTTTTTTTTGATTTTGTGTTCCTATTTTCCCTTCTTTGTTTCTTTCACTGCTTTTGTTTTGTCAATTTTGACTTCGTCTTTTATAAAATTCTCTTTTTGCTTGGGCTTTTGTTTGTTGTTTAGCACTTAAACCGTTCGAGATTTTGGCACGTAAGTCGGGATCTTATGATTTTGGTCTTTGTCTCCTTAGGATTTGTAGTCTTTGTTTATCATTAAAGAATTATAATCGTCATTGGAAAGTCATGTTTTTTAATAAGGTCCTAATTTCTGAAATGATTCTTGGTTGGTCTCGTCGCTAATGTCAGCATCCGTTGAATCAGCTGACCGCTGTATTTATTACCAATTTTAGGGTGTCTGGAGTGAAAATTAATTAATCGTCTGATGCAAGGTTTCTTATACCTTTTTGTTTTTTTCCTGTCGTTTATAGTAGTGTCCAAATAAGGTAGTCTTCCTCGTTTCCAGTTCTGTTGTAAATTTTATGTGCTTGGGTTTATGTTTTATGTGTCCTGATCTCGTCTTCTTTAATTATCCAACAAATCGTAATATTTGTGACAGTCTTGTGTCTAGTTTTTAATGGTGTTGTCAGTAGTTCTTCCCGATATCCGCTTTACCGGCGATGCTGGACCCATCGGCATGCCCTTAAGTGGTGTATGTTGATCCTCGAACTTAAAATATCGATTTTCCATGATGCAAAATCTAAGTATCCTCGTCCGTGGTATTTTGTATTCTTGTATCGATGTCCATTTTTTCCTATGATATCTAATGCTACTATCGGAATGCTCGGAAATAGTGAGACTACATCAAATGAGACAAATTTCTCTGTGTCAGAAATGTGGGTGTTTGGTCCGTTGCTTAAATTCCACGAGTCTTAACGTTGTAGATGGAATCGGCCGTTTTTAAAATTTGTGCCACGTATCTACATAGTCCCTAGGCGTCAAACGATGAGCAAATTGGTCTCAGTGGAGTTCCGTCTTTTTTTCAAGTCCATATATTCTGGGGCCGCCGTTGTTTCTTAGTTTTTTTTCTCCGTTTGATTTGTCTGCTTAAACAATTTGTCCAAACTGTTGTTTTTGTTTAATCTTGTTGTTGATCTTGTCTTATTTCCTATGTCTTTGTTTTTAATGAAAACGTCCCTTATCATTGTCTTAATTTTTTGTTTTTAATGAAAACGTCCTTATCATTGGCATACAATTAATTTATATACTTTTACACAATTCTTCAAACTTTGGTCGAAATCGGATGACTATAGCATATAGCTTCCATAGGAACGATCGGTCGAAAAACTAGTTCGAGTGATAAAAACTTTTTTGTTTTATAATGAAAACGTCCTTTTTCTTTTCATATTCTTTTTTTATATACTTTAACACAAAGTTTTATCAAAATCGGATGACTAAAGCATATAGCTGCAGTATGAATGATCGGTCGAAAAAAAAGTTCTAGAAAAGTTCTAATCAGACTTGGCATTCGTTCTACGTTGACGCAATATGGTGGCGTAAACTGCATTACTTACGTCGTCAGTTCGTCGGGGCCTTCAAAGGCGTCAGATAAATAATTGCCAAAAAAAAAAAACAACATGAATTTCGGCTTAAATAAGCTAACATTGGTTGGAGGTACAGACTGCAGTTCATCAGTGTCACTCCTCTTACTCAATGTTAGATTTGCCCTTTTACTTCAACAATGTTCAGAGAATCAACTTACCTAAGAATGGTTAATTGACCTCAAGATCTTGTTTGGTTTCTGTCTAATGATGCAGACTTCAACATCTTGTCTTATCAGCAGAAATGTCTACATTCCTTAGCCATTCTTACTTTGACCACGAAGATAAATTGTTAATCAATTATTTCATTGAGAAACACAATTTCTTGTTTATTACAAGCTTTTCCATGTTTCATCTTGTGTTCCACAAGAATTGTGCAAATATCTTAAAGCTTTACCTGGTACACAAGTCCTAGAACAAATTGCTAGTTGATATTCAAGCCAAGTAAGTGAAAATTTATTTAAATTTTGTTCATTAATCAAAACGCGTTGGACAACAAACAGCGGCAGCAACAACTATTGTAATAAGGCTGCTCTGCCCGGGTGGGGGGTGTGGTGGGGGGAGTGGCACCGAAAACAAAGGACCAAACCAAAACCCAAAACACCCAAAAACAGTTGAAGTTGTGAGAATCTTTCAATTAATCATGAGCGACATGTGGTCGTTCGTTTGCTGGGCGGGGACCGCCAAGCGCGAGAAAAATTATATAGCGCATACGCCCCGTTGACCCCAACCCAACCCCAAAACCCAACCAGCACTCCATTCGGATGTTTGCGTGCAAACAAATGGCTGCCATAATAGCGACGAGGCGGCATCCTGCTTGCATCCTGAACGCATCCTGAACCCTGGTACGAGCTCAAAACAAATTCACATTAATAAAATAAAATGCTCTAAAAAAATATGTACGAATGTGCATGGTGAGGGAGCCAAACTACTGCCCACTATTGTACATATGCAAACACCACACACACACACACACACACAGAAATTCCAATAAAATGGATAAATTTTTGTTCGCTGTCAAAATTAGCTTTGCCCGAGCCAAACATCATGCCAAACGAAATGCAAATACAAGCGAAATGTATGTTTGTGGGAGGCACTCCTGTTAGGCCATCTTTCTTTAAGGCATGTTTGATCTATGCTCTGGCTCTGATCTCCACATTAAAATATGTATGTATGTAAAGGCAGGACCTCACTTTCCCCCAGTTGAAGCTTAAAGGGGTCGCCCGCGTGTTACAATCAAATCCCATATTCCATATAGAGGGCCAGGGCAATGGTCCAAACTGCACTGTAAAAATCATAAAAATAAACCAAAGTCCAAACTATAACTGCAGGTTTTTTTTTTATTGTTGTTGTAAAAATGTTAGCTTTTGGATTTTACCAGCGCGCAAAGGCATTTATCTCTCTGTCCTTATCTCTCACTCTCTCACTCTGTTGCAGCCTTAGAGCTGGAAGCGTGAGGAGACAGTGATTCACACTATTGGTTTAATTTCAAGGATTTCATAGGCAAAGAAATAAAGCAAGCTAGTTTGAATACTGGCTAAAGGGAAAAGAGTTATTGTAAGCCTTAAGATCAGAAAACTACTTTCAACGTCGGGGTCACCATAGCAAGATGAGCTGCAAGCACTATCAAAGTAAAACCAAAGTGGAAACACACCAAAGTGGCTCACTGATTGTCAAAGATACGCCAGAAAAGTTAGCAACAAATCACGGTCGCCACTCTAAAGCATAGCTAGCAAAGTAGAGCGTGACTGTACCACCAGTATACGATATTTCACGATCTTTGGCTCATCTCTCTCGCTCCGAGAGAGACATCAAACGTGCAAACATTTGCCATATTTTTGTAATCAAAGTAAACAATCCATTTAACCAAACACGGACACACCGTATACACACACACACACACACACGCACATACACACACAGCCGCTTTGCTCCTGTTGCCCAGCTCCCGCCCCAGCCCTCCCAACTGCTGCAACTGTTCCCTGCCAGCTGCTGTTTGTTGGCCAAACGAAACGTCTTTGGCAATTTTGCTTCATTTTCGATATTCGTTTTTTTGTTTTTTTTTTTTTTTTGGCTGGCGCCCTCTGGCGGCCAGCAGTGCCATCCGTTTGTTGTTATTGTCACTTTTGGTTCGCTGAGGTACAACGGTTCGGACGGTTCGTCATAATACAGCGCAGCCCAGGACGCGGGAGCGCCAGCAGAGAGGAGAAGTCACGACGTGATGTCTTCGCCTCGTTTTTTATGCAAACAGCATTTGAATTTGAAATGAAAACGCTGACGGGCAATGCCAATGCAGAGGACGTGGACGCCCAGAAAAGTGCACTGCGAGAAATTTTATGGCCGGTAAAAAATGTTTAAGTATCTTGCTTAAAGACCAGCCAAACTGCCATGGAAATTGTGACCGATTGAAATGGGAACAATGTTAATGGTTTTTGGTGGCAATCTATTCCAAAGCCTCAAAAATTAAACGAGCTCGACCCTTTTTAATAGGAAGACTATTTTGTAGTTTGAAAGATAAACGAGTTAGCACTTTCTTGCTTATTATTAGATATAGAACATTGAGTTAAGGGAAAGCGTAATGACAGATCTCAGTAAAGTACTAAACTAAATGAACTAGCAGGAAGTTTAACGATTAGGACCAGCACAGTACAAAAGTTCTCGCAGACCAGCTAAAAGCCGCTTTTAAACCTACCCAAATTCAGGAATAACAAGGAAGAAAGTCGGTCAAGCCCGACTATATTATACTCTGTACCAGTTGGGGTCGATTATATTATATAAAATCGGTATCCAGGGAACACCACGAGGAGGCCATTGCAATAGCAATGGGGTCGATATATGAATAAAGACCTACGAGTCGACTTGAGTTGCTTAAATACTTATCATTTAAGGTGCTGTTACATACTTTTGCACAAACTTATTATACTCTATGTACCTTTGGTACAGAGTATACAAAATACTTTTTTGTTTTCAATGGAGGCTGCAAAAGTATACAAAACTTTGGCCGAGCCGAAGTTAAATTTCCCCTATTTTTTACTTACTATTTATGTATCGGACATTGTGAGTATAAATCGTTTATTTGATATCTTTCCTTATGCTCTACTTTTGCATAGCTTAAGTCAGAGAAACCTGATGGTTGATATCAACGCCAACTACAACAAAACAAAAAAAATAAAAAGCAACATTGCGTATGAGTAATATCAAAAACTTTAGGGCCTTTTTGCGCCCATTAAAACATATCTTTTTACACTTTTTTCTGGTTTCTCGTTAAGAATACACCATAAACTTGCAAATCTAGGGGCGCCAGTAACTATAACCTAAAGTCCGCTCTAATGTCTCTGTTCATTTTGTGCTTCCAGTGATTAGTCTAGTTGGCTTTTGGTTCCCAATCCAGTCAGCTGTCTACTCCCTTCACAACTTCATTCATTCGATATATATATTTCGACAGAATAACTTGTAATATATTTTTCAACCACAACATGAGCAAAGATATACACCCCGACAAGAAGTGGAACGCCGTCCTTAGAAAGGCGCGAATAAAGAAACTGCAAGACTCCCGTAAGATTCACGAGCGGAACATGTTTGACCGCAAATTTAAAGCTCACTTTCCGGGAAAGCCGCTCTCGGCGTGGAAATACTTGCGTGAAATATTCTTGTCACCCAAGATAGCGGCATTCTCACAGCCTTGTCTGCCCTGGACAAAGGGACGAGTACGTCATGTGGGGCCACGGACACCACAATCCTCCTCCTGCCATCAGGAGGACATTTGTTGTGAATACAATTTGCCTCGCCTGGAGCAGTTGGATTGGCTAACGGATAATGTTTATTTGGCCTTTGATTTAAGCATTGTACTGTTTCACTGGGAGTTTCTTAAGCAATTGCTAGATGCACGGGCCAATTGCACGCTCTATGTGCCCTTGATTCAATATCGCCAATTGCATAAGCTACGCTTGGAACAGCCAGTCAGGGAGTCTCCGTTTGTGGACGAGGCTCTGGATAATCTGGAGTATTTAAAGTTATTCGAAGAGCGTAAAATACGCGTGCAAACAGCCAGGGAAGAGGCACTTCTGCCGATGCCTGCCAACCAAAACGACGAGAAGGCCATGATACAGTGCCTACAGCAAATAGTAAGTAACTCCTGTGACGTATTGCTGGTGAGCAATGAAGAGTGCCTCACCGAACTGGCATTGGAGGCAAGCATCCATGTTCTGAGCATGCAGCAGGTGTGCGCAAGGCCCGAATGGACGGAGTATCAAGAGAATAGGCGCCAGCAATCGGATTGAGCAGTCGGATGAACAAAGGAAAATATAGGCGTTTAGTGGGGTAATGGGGGGTAAATAAAAATAAATAATTAACAATCATTTTGCTATTCTGATTAGCTGTGCAAGTCACACCCAACAGAGAAACTCCTATCAAGACAAGGAGTTCTGGCAGACACAGTTCAGGAACGACGAATGCTTTTCCAGAAGCCTCTTTGAATGTCTTCTTAATCCCACTCACTTAGACCTTCACAGAAAAAGAGTTATCTGGACTAAAATCACGGCAAACAGCTCGGGCGCCAGCAGCTTGCATCCGTTAGTAGGAGAGGAGACTCCAAGAGAACTCTTAAACTAAGTTGACGATGAGGCTCGAGCGACACCTTCCATTGATCCAAAGGTCAGAGGGGTGTTGACAAGTCGTTTTCTGAGCCTGTTTGTCTCCAGATCAGAGCCAAATCTATTGAAGTGGGCCACCAGACGGTAATGATACCTGTTGGTCTGCATATTCAAATCCCGGCTTATAGATATATGCCTCGCATACCAGGTAGCATCAGTTTTGCACTGGAGGACTCTGATTTCTTAAGAGTTGTGGAGCAGGTTCCCTAGGTCCAGCATGATGATAGCCTTGTACACAACGATTTAAGATCGCAACGAAAGACCGCGTTAAGACTTGAAGAGCCAGTCAGGTTCCTTTGCCTTGGCTAAAATAGTAGCTGCTGATTCCTGATTTATTTCAAGGTAATCAAACAGCTGAATCTAAATGTACGATTTTTCATCCCAGGAGTCGCACTGAAGCAACATTGGCGGAACTTATAGAGAACGTTTTTAATCATTGCCCATCGATCAAAGCCATCCAGCAATTGCTGGTCCTTGAGAGATGTCCTATTGCGGCTTTACCTGAATGCATGAAAATCGGCATCGTCTGCATAAGTGGCGCTTAAGATGCGATGAGAAACTGGATACGGCAGATCCGCGGTGAACACAGAGAGTACCGGTCCGCAAACACTACCCCAAGATACATAGAGAAAAATATGACGTTAAACAAGAAAGATAGTCGGTCAAGCCCGACTATAACAAACTCTGTACCTGTGAAGTGCTGTCCGTTCACCGTTGCGACCGGTGCTGCCCATAATTGTTCGTTTTCCCCATAACACGAGAACCGTTCATCTGATCTTAACCGTCGGATCGATAATTAAACTTGATTACTAAATATGTCCAGAAGGAACGAACTTTCTATCTATAAAACTGTGGGAGATATGATGTTTTATCGAGTTGCGGGGGCGGGAGGGGGCGTGGCAAAAATTGAAAATAAACTTGATCTGCCTGCAAGTATAATAAGCATATGTCCCATACATGTCAAACCGCTATCTCTTACCATCTCTGAGATCTGTTTGTTCATACGGACAGACGGACGGACAGACAGACAGACAGACAGTCGGACGGGCAGACGGACATGGCTAAATCGTCTCGGCTGTTGATGCTGATCAAGTATATAACTACTTTATGGGGTCGGAGATGCTTCCTTCTGGCTGTTACATACTTTTGCACAAACTTATTATACTCTATGTACCTTTGGTACAGAGTATAAAAAGAATTGTACTCAGAGAAAGAATATAGAATTTCAAGCTTGGATGAAGAAGGTTTGATGTCAGAAGTTCGATAAGAATGAAAATTCAAGACCGAAGAACGAAATTCTTGATGCAAGTATGAGTTTTCGATCCCGTTTTTCTTGATCCAAGAGTTTTAATACTTGAACCAAATACAACACATTCTCAAATCAAGTAAAAAATTGTAGAATCAAGTGCTAAACGTACTTACATAGCTCATTTTTATACTCTGTACCAAAGGTGCATAGAGTATAATAAGTTTGTGCAAAAGCCATGTCCGTCTGTCTGTCCGTATGAACGCACAGATCTCAGAGATGGTAAGAGATAGAGGTTTGACATTTATGGGACTTATGCTTCTTATACTTGCAGGCAGATCAATTTTTTTTTTTAATTTTTGCCACGCCCCCTTCGGCCCCTGCAAATTGGAAAAAACGTCATATCTCCCACAGTTTTATAGGTTCGTTCCTTCTGGACACATTTAGTAATCAGAATTATTTATCGATCCGCCAAAGGAATGGAAGAGATCGTATGAACGGTTGTCGAGTTATAATGAAAACAAACAATTATGTGCAGCATCGGTCGCAACGGTGATGGGCAGCACTTCACAGGTACAGAGTATGTTATAGTCGGGCTTGACCGACTTTCTTTCTTGTTTAATCAAGAGCAAAGTGCACTGTGTCAAGAGATCATCTGGTTCTACAGAAAGATCGCTCACACTTGAATCAAGAACTCTACAGATTCCACATATACCAATCAAGCAAAAGTTAAAATCAGTTGTTTTTTCCAGGGCTGCAAACCTCATAAAAATCGGGAGCGGTTCACTCCGGGGTTCGAGCCAGCGAAACTTTTTGGGTTTGGGGCTCAAGGAGCGGGTTCAGAAGGTGGCTGAACCCAGGTTCAGGTTAAAACCGGGGTTCAGTCATAATTTTTTTTCGCTAATTTAGAAAGCGTGTAGTAGTAGTAGTAGTATTAATTTCAAAATTATTTGGCTTGGCAATGCCGTTAGCCATTCTTGTAAGTGTTTTACATATATACATTTTTAGTGTTTTATTTATATTAGCTTCAGTTTAAAATTAAAAATCTTCTGATATTATTTGACGCATGTACTTAAAAATTTCGCTTATGTAAGAGCCAAGCAGCGACCAGTTTGGGCCATTTAGCAGATTTACAGCTGATTCAGATGTCAGGGTGTATGTACCGAAATAGCGGAACCTCATCTCTTTTAGTATCGGGCATTCAGCAATAAAGTGCAGCACGTCTTCTCGTTCGCCTAAATTGCAGAGGGTACAGGGATCATCACTAATGTGGGGCCCAGTTGCAGCATCTCGCATCTAGCTTTAAATATGATGCTTATTGTGTTGGTCCCGAAGTTGTCACTGAAATAATTATTTTCACCCAGATTGTAATCCAAATTTTTGTATATGAGCCTAACATCACTGCTCCGGGCCTTATTCTCACATCGGACTCTATGTTCTGCATCCATATTGGACAAAACTGTCTCATGTGATATTCGCCAGTTTTCGATTTCGTCGATGTTGTTTCCCTCTCCTTATTCAACAAAAAGCGATTGCCATACTGCAAAACATTGTGACTTCTCCGCAAGGAGGTGCTTTGCCATAATCTTTGGAAGTCTTTGATCTGGAAGCTGCATTAGTTTTGCCATATATTTAAAATGCCTGCTGAGTGTAGAGTGATGAAGAGTGGGTAAGCCGGTTTCTAAGTGCAAAGCGTAATTGGGAGTGTTCTGCGGGAGTTTGAATATTTTTTTCAAAAACATGCGACTTAGTTTTTCAACTTCCTCATACTCTTTTAGTCCCCATACCTCTGACGCATAAAACATAATAGCACCCGATGTGGCCTCAAAAAGTTTATATTTGGCGCTTGCTTTTATTTGCTGTTTCCCGTGAAAAGATTTCCATGTACTATTTATTGCCCATGTGGCTTCTTTGCGTTTGTTGGTGAGGTGCCTTTCCATATCCATATTTTGAGTGAGAGTCACGCCTAGATATTTATATTCCTGTACAACCTCAAGTTGCTCGTCCTTAAGGAACCAGTTTTCTTGTTTTGATTTTCGATCCCTGCCATCTCGCACAGCGAGAATTTTTGACTTTTCACAGTTTATTCGGAGTCTCCATTTGTCGCAGAAGTCTGCAGTCTTGTCTATCATGAGTTGTAGTTCTCCAGGGGATTCCGCCATCAGCACCATATCATCCGCATACATAAGGATTTTACATGTTGTGTCACCTATGAAAACGTGTATATAAAATTAAAGAAAATTATAAGAGAAGTTTAAAGTCTTGATGTTTTAAATATTTATGCAACAATAGTCTAAGTAGTCAAAGCAATCAGAGTTTACAAATTGTAAACCGCACTACCTATTTAAACATTTATGCCGACAGACGACTATTCAGTCATTGTTAGTAATTTCTATTTATACCCCTTATTGTAAAATTTCTTGAAAAAATTGAAATAAAGAACCAATACATATATACACATTTGTAGATTAACCCAGTCAGACTTGACTTCATGCCAGAAGCACATCCCGTATACAATTTTGGCCACTAAGAAGTAATTGCTAAAACCTGCAATCTTCCTTTCGCTTTTGTACAGGGGCGAAACGCAGCAGGAACTGTTCTATTAGAAGGGACGTTTGCATGGGTTGTTGTTGTTGGTTCAACTTCATAAAAACGCTCGGCTGTCTCTGCTCCATGCTGCATACGTGCCGTTAGAAGGGACGTTTGCATGCTATGCAGATTATATGGCTTCCAACATACGGCAAAAAGAACACGTCAATGGTTCAGGCCTCATTTCGCATATTGGTTTCCCATAGCACGGATGCTGCATGCGTGCCATTAGAAGGGACGTTTGCATGTTGTGCCGAAATCTTCGCTTCTAACCTACTGCCAAAAAGAACGTGCATCAGTTTTCATACAGATTGTATGCCTTCTATCATACTGCAAAAGTTGGTAGTGCACTCTTCCTAGTAAAAAGAAGTGTGCCAGGTGGCATTCTTTTGGGAACCATGCCAGTTTCTTATAATTCAAGGTGGTTAATTTACTTTAAAGAAGAATATACTTTATTTGTAGAATAATTTTTCGCTCAGTGCTAAAGTTGTTGGTTGGACCTTGGTGCTTGGTGCCTGGTGCTTGGCAGGAGGGTAAAGCATACTTTCCAGCGTCATGCGGTTACTTCTAGCACTGATATGACAACACACACACACACACACACACACTCATTGCCTGAAATTTTTGTGTCCATTGGCATTTTGTTTGTAAACATGAGCAGGAGGTGGAGAGGAGAAGCCAAAAGGCAATAAAAGCAAACGCCGCCAACTTTGTTATTTTTCCTGCACACACACACAGACAGACACACACATCCACATCCACATCCACATAGTTTTTATTGGCATAAAGCAGTGGAACACCTGTTCACCCGGGTGCTGCTTCCACATTCATTTGCATTTGGCGCTTCTGTTTGCCCAACGCTGCGACTTTTATTATTTTTGGTTAGTTTGCTGCATTATAAATTGTGTTGACATGTTATGATTTCGATATTCATTTCCACTGCTGGAGGAGACCCCCGTGTAATTATCTAGAACCAACGGCAGGTCAATTTGCATGGAATTGAAATGTAAATGCTAAATTGCAGGCGGATGTGGATAATCATTTTTCGTGCCACTCAAAATGTGCACTAAAAGGCAGAACACTCAATTTCGTAAACTGGCAGGCACCGCAAATTTCAATTTTCCCAGCAAATCAGACGTAAACTTTTGCCCAGTCAAGTCAAGTGAAGCCAAGCCAAGCCAAGGCAAGGCAAGGCAAGGCAAGCCAAGAGTCAAGTCAGTGTAATCAGCCAGGCATTCGACTTGGCCTTTCATCAAAAGGCACACACACACACACACACGCACTCAGGACACGAATTCCTTGGCGACACTGCGGCTAAAACTTTTGGCTGGCCAATCATCCAAAAAAGGAAACCCAAACTTGTTACTTGTAAATAAATAAAAGGGCGCTGCATTACAGAATTACCCTTATTTCTGGGCTGCGGTTGGGAAATGTCGCATAATGCAATTATGCCCGCCCTCCCCCCACATTTAATTGGCAATGCAAATTTAATGAACATTTGTCAACTTCTAATCGAATTAGCCCAACGAAAAATTGCCCACAAAATGTCTTTGGGTAATGCGAGCCAAAGGCCTGTCAGAGGCTTCTAATACAATTTGTGCGCCACAAAAGAGTCCAGTTAGTTGACTGCCGCATGCAGCGGGCCAGGGATCAGAAATTTTGCTGAAATATCCGCCTACTTTTATTTGGCATTGCTCAGCAAATAAACTTTGCGTTTTCATTGCGGCAACTGCAGGCAAAGCTGCTTCTGTTTGACCACAGGATGCTGCTGCTCTGCTGCCGAGGATGATGATGATGATGATGATGTCGAGTGGACCTAACCACTGAAACGTGCCTTAACTTATAAAATGTTGCAAGTGCCGGACTGCCAATTGCATGAAAATGAATTTTACCAAACATACACCAAGGATTTGTGGACTCAAACGAACTGGGGATGCTCTAAGAGGAGGGATTTCGATAAATCTTGGGGGTTACGTTTTGGAGCAGTGAAAATGAAAGATAATCTGCTGATGGGAGGGGGCTTGAAATCTCTGAAATTAGAGCAGCAATGGAAATTAGTCGCTTTAGCATTTAGCATTTTATGTTTCAAGATATTCTCTGATTTGACATGACTCCAGAAGAGTAAAAATAGTCCGAGAATAGTTTGACGACAAATCTGCCAATGCCTCAGCAGTTACCAAATTGTAGAAAGCTTTATTTTTAATGCATTTTCTTTGGATCTGCGAAGGATTCTTTAATAATCTAAGTACACACAAGAATGAAACGTACTTGAGAAATAAAGTAATAACTGCCATAACTACAAAAGGATCAAAATGATTAATAAGCTTGTAAAAATGTATGAAACAGGCAGAAGGAAACATCTTCGACTGTAATAAGTACAGTCCGGAAAACAATCAAGTACTTTGTACTTGAACTAGTTCTGGTACGTATCGAAACCTAAGTTTCGGTAAAAGGTTCTAATTTATTTCGGTATTCAGTTTCGAATTGCTTCGTGGATTTATATTTCGGTATAATTGATAAATCTGCAAGATTGTCAGATTTCTTGACTACGAGTGCACTCGCTGTAAAAGCGTTTGCAGTGTGATTCTGTCAGCTGTCCTCATATACTCACTCATTGTCGTTCTAGTATTTCTGTGACTGAGTGTCTGCGTGAGCTGGAGTCAGATTTGTGGTTTTTGTTTTGACTGTGGTTTCGGTGCTCGAGCGGCAAGCGTACTCTCACACTACTAATATTTAAGTATGTATAACAGCGATGTTCTCCATAGCCCCAGGCCGAGCGCAACCGGCTATTTACACGCTCACGAACCGAGCGCATGCCAAAGTCGTGCATATGAGCGTAAGCAGCGCTCTCTTTGCCTTCATTCGCTGCCCAGCCGTGGGGGGGAACGTCCTTAATATCCGCGCACCCAACCACTCTCACTTTTTGGCCTCGCTCTTTTTGAACAACGCTGATGTATAATGTTTTTTGCATTCGCTCTTATTGTTTTTGTTGAAGTTACCGTAAGAAACAAGAGATAGCCAACAAAGAGAAATAGCGACAAGAGAGAGATCAAGACACCCAATCAACACGTACATTTTTATGGTCTGGGCCAGGGTTCCCCAAGAAGAGAGGCTCTCTGTCTCTTTCTCTAACACACATTGATGCATTACTTCGGCAAGCATTCGGTGCAAATTGTCCAGTGTGTTCGGCCCCCGGGGCATGGCTGGGGAACACTGGTCTGAGCCAAGGCGCACTCGCTCTCTCAAAACCTCTTATATCAGAGAGCGAGAGAGCGCTTGTGTCAAAGAAAACTAAGAAGCAGAACAAAGAGATGCGTCGCTCACAACTGTTGTTCACGGGCTGAAATTTACGATGCGAGCAAAGAGAGCATATATATACAAAGAAGTCATCCGATGTTGTTTGGCTTTCACTTTTTTCTAAATAAAAAACGAATATTCTGTTTTTGATTATATTTATTTGAACCTTTAGAGTTTTATTGGTCATTTCGAGAAGATGATATCGGCCAAATGGGCGCCGTTACAATTGATTGCCATACGGGCTCGTTTTTATGGCATTTTTCATCACTTCGGCAAGAACTTCGGGCTGCAGATTTTCGCACTCGTGTCGAATGTTCTCCTTGAGGGCTTCCAAGGTCTCGGGCTTGGTTACGTAAGCACGGGATTTCAAAAAACCCACAAAAAAGTCTGGAACGGTTAAATCAAGCGGAAAGGAAAGAGCCTCATCGCTCATTATGATTTTGGTCGAAAAAATCGATTATTCACGATTATTTCGCTTTTTTGGGGGTATATCGATCCATGGCTTGTTCACTTGTATTCTACATCTGTCTAGTCCAAAAATGTCAAAACAGATCTGACTTTGGCGGCTATTTGTAAAAATAAGAGCATCTTCCAATAGGGTGACTTCTTTTGACCCACCCTGTATAAGTGGCAAGTGGAGCATTTTTGATCATGAATGACATTTTCCAGCAACACTTTTCTATGAGCATTCACCGTCATAAGGTGCATAAAAAAGAGTCAGGAGTAAGCGATTTTTATACTCTGTACTAGATGTACACAGAGTATATTAAGTTTGTGCAAAAGTGTCCGTCTGTCCGTCCGTCTGTCTGTCCGTACGAACGAACAGATCACAGAGATAGTAAGAGATAGAGGTTTGACATGTATGGAACATATGTTTCTTATACTTGCTGGCAGATCAAGTTAATTTTCAATTTTTGCCACGCCCCCTACCACCCCCGCAATTTCGAAAAAACGTCATATCTACCACAGTTTTATAGATAGAAGGTTCGATGCTTCTGTACATATTTAGCATTCTGAATTCTTTATCGATCCGCTAAAGGAATTTTAATGATCGGATGAACAATATTTGAGTTATAAGGAAAACAAACAGTTATGGGCAGCACCGGACGCAACTGTGATGGGCTTCACAGGTACAGAATATGTTATAGTCGGGCTTGACCGACTTTCTTTCTTGCTAATCATCAAAGGGCGTGAAAAATCATCAATGGTTTTTGTTAACACGGTCTTCCATATGATGAGTGGGGAGTGTTTTTGCCACTGCAAATGAAAAGCACAAATATTCCATGTGAAGATTAAAGACTGCAACATTTTGTTGCAGTGCTTAGAGTACTCGGGTGTGAAAAATATCAAGTACTTATGTTGTGAACCATTAGTTGCATTGCACGCGAGCAGAATTCTGGCACAGGTAACATTTAATAAAAAAAAAGAGCGGTCCTTAATAAACTTCATCCGGAAACAAACGGTAGGTACCAAAATACTTGATTCATGTACAAAATTCTTATTTCAAATATGATTTCTTTAATTCCGAAACATTAGATATAAGACTGTTTCATAATACATTTAGTACGTTTCGAACTGTTTTAAAATCTTTTTGATCATACCTTTAGGATGTCATATTCTTAAGTCAAACCGGATTAGCTCTCAAAATAAGTACAAAATATTCTTGGCAAATGTATGATAAATTCTTAAGTCAATCTCAATACATTTTTGATACAGAATAGGAGCACATCAACCAAGTACGAAATGTTTTTGATTTAAGCACATAAAATACCAAAGATATTCCAATTTGTTCTTGATATGAAATAGACTTTAAAGCAAAGAGGGGTTAAAAGATCCAAAGACTAAGATGGTTTTAGGTCACCAAAATACCATTGCACCAGAGTGGAATTTTATGAACAAAAAATCCCCATTACACAAAGTATATTAAGTTTGTGCAAAATAATGTAACAGGCAGAAAGAAGCAACTCCGACCCTATAAAGTATACATATTCTTGATCGGCGTCAACAGCCGAGTCGATGGTAAATGATAGAGGATTGACATGTATGGTACAAAAACTTCTTATACTTGCAGACAGATCAAGTTTATTTTCAATTTTTGCCACGCCCCCTCCCTCCCTCCCAGCACTTCACAGGCACAAAGTATATTATAGTCGGGCTTGACCGAATTTTTATTTTTGTAAGGCAAAATAAAAATCCAAATTCACTGTAAAAATTAGAATTTCGTATACAATATCGAGCCTAAGGTGTTTCTCCTTAAATTTTATTTTCAATTTATTTAGAAATGTTCATTCGGGTGTATTCCAGAAACCTCTAGAGATTTTATAACGATTTTATAACGTATAAACGATTGTATTTTGAACTAAGCTGCCAGGACTTTAAGTGTAAAGTGTCAAGAATAATATCGCCTACTAGATTATAGGAAAGGAAAACTGTACGTTTGAAATGTACTTGATGCTGAGCAGTCAGTTTCAACTTCTCCCCCAACTTTAGTCATTTCTTTTATTTTAGACTCGAACTGAAACTTTTTTACGAAATCTCTAGAGATTTCTGAACACCGCCGCTTAAAGTTAGATAAATATTTTCTTTCCAGTTCCCTTAGACATGCAGCGACTTTTCGTTATCACGCCGCATTCTGAGAACGCCGACCAATGTTACCATGACTTCTTTTTGGCATCGTAACAAATATCGATCTTTAATTTATCATCACTTGGTAAAAACGCAAGTCAAGTTTTTACAAATTCGTAATTTACCAAAACATAGACAAAATAAAGAAAGCAAGCGAACGAAAAAGATAAAATTGAAATTTGCAAAACAGAAAAGCGAACAAATCAAATCAAAAAATGTCAAATCGAATGTTATATAGAATGACCACCTACTGCGCCATGTGTAAAAATGTAATTGAACTGAACTGAATATGGAATTGTGTGACAGCTCTGACCAACAGACACAAATGACCAGCTACACCCCGAGGCGCTCTTTGTTTGGCAATTGCTGCCAGCCTGAGGCATCTGGAAGTTCTCGAATTCAGCAACAAAGTCCTCAACCGAGGCACCACGATGTTCTCGACCATAGGCAACACCAACCTTAACAAGAGGTAACCAACGATCACAAACAACCGGTCACAACTTCGAGATGCTATTTGTTTGGAAATTGCTGGCAGCCTGAGCCATATACAAGTTCTCCCACTCAGCAACAAAACCCTTATTGGAGGCAACATCGATTCTGGTTGAGTCGTGTCTGCTACGCACACGTCTGTGAACCTCAACCGAGGCAACAGAAAGCCCTCGACGACCTTAACTAAGGCTCAACAGACACAATTCAACGAGAGCAAAAATAGTTTTAAGAGCTTTTTAGAAAACCTTTTTATATATTTGTATTAGGAAAAAATCCACCCTATCTTGTTTTAAGAAAATGGTTTTTATCGGTTGTGTCCAAGAAATCTCTAGAGATTTGTGTATAAGCGGTTTCATTTCGAAATAAAATTGCTTGCCTTAATATGTGAAGTGCCTTCAAAGTGATAGGCTACTGGATTAGATGACAAAAGTTGAGAGATTTGAAACCGACTGCTCAAGGCAAAGCAGATTTGATGCGTACGGTTTTTCTTATTAAAATCTAGTAGCCGACATTATTCTTGCCTCTTTACATATAAAATCCTCCTAGTCAAATTAAAAATCTCTTCGTTTATACGAAAATCTCTAGAGATTTACACAGCCACACTCTTTTTTATTATTCTCTTTTTTTTTTTATTGAACTATAATAAACTTTTTTACTTTTTTTTAAGTCTTTTTTCTACATCCTAAGTAAGCGATTTTTGAAAATTTTTTGAAAATTGTTTTCTGAGTGTACATTTAACTTCAACATCAAGATTAGTATGAATGTCCTATATGCGTTTAGTCTTCAAAAGCTTATTGCCTGTGAAGCTATGGTACAAGGTCCGACTTGAGTAGAGGCGCATATGGTACAGTGTGTGGTTACTAAACAAACATATATCAAAATGGTCAGCAATTTTAGAAGGTATTTAATGGTCAGAGTATAAAGCGCAGCATAAAACAGACTTCAAGTGGTTGGCTCCTGTTTTGAAGACACTTGAATGGGAGGCGGGCCACCTGTTGTTGTGCCCCATGACCACATCTCATCTGACTGAAAGACCCGACCAATGCTCGACATTAAGATGCCGGCAATGTGTAATAACTGGCAGCTGGAGATGTCTGGCTGACAGGACGCTGAGCCAGCAGGAGCAGGAAGAGCAGAAGCAGCAGCAGCAGCAGCAGCAGAGAACAGAGCATGAGAATGTGACAATGCTGAGCCCCCATTTGACACGAGAGCCATAGCCAAGAGATATAATAAAAACCACAAACAAGTAAAGTAATGCCTACACTCCGCACCAACCCCTCAGCCGGGTCCAGGAAGTGGATCTCGTCGGCTGGGAGATAACAGCAAGAAATGACGAAGAGCCTCCTGACTATTCAAGTGCTGCTGTCAGGGTCCTTGAGTTGCTGTTGCTGCTGTTGTTATCCTTTTGCGTGATTAAGCCACAAGTGCGTGACATTTTAATGCGACATTTATGCCCAGGACAAGAGATTATTATTGAAAATGCGCGTGACAACAACAGCAACAACAGCTCCATTCTCACAGCTTATTTATTTATTTTCTCATTTGACACCCAAGTGACCCCCACGCCGCCTTCGTGTGCCGAGAATTATGTGACAAAAATGTCCATGTCCTGTCATAGGTTAATCCCCCATCTAAATATATTTAATCACATTCAAATCTATTAACAACATTTTCATTTTGGCCGCCTTTCGGAGGCTTAAGCCAGCTGCTCTTGAAAGCCGAAAGGGAACTGTGGCTGCAAAAAAGCAGAGCGCCTGAAAGTCAAAACTTCTTATTGTCTAGTAAATGAAGCCCCATTAGTATTTATCCTGGCTCTAATTAATCCAAGGCAAGCATGCCTTGATGAAAGAGGCTGCCATATATGTCGGCAGACATTTGAGCATTCCATACGCACCCGCACCCTCTCTCCATTCAGGAGGACAGCAATGCTCATCCCTGCATGCTGTAAATAATCCTATTCCTGTTCATAGTGCAGTGACGCCTCCGATTGTGACTGGGCACTTTGGAGTTGGAAAACTGTGTTGGTCCAACGCTTTTGTATACTGTTTTGCCAGTTGCATTGTTACTCAGACAATTCCCGCTGCACAAACTGCCAACTACCGTTATGTCGTCATCGTCCACGTTCCGGTTGGCCGCTGTAATTAATACCAAAATAATTGTATTTGGATAACACAAACGTAATCAAGATTAATTGAGTAACAGCAGGTAGTTTGCATAATTAGGACGCGACTGGAAGCGCAGTCAGCGTTTGGCCCAAGTCCCCTCTTCCCCCGTCCACCCTCCCGCACTCACTCAATCTCAATCTGCTGGCCCTGTCTCTCTGCTTCGCCAGTGTTGATGTCGGCCATTGGAAACATAATTTGCAATTTGAAATGCCAGCCGGGTGTCTGGTCCTCTCTCTCGTCGTCTGCATCATTTAATTGCACTTGGCCATGGAACGGAGAAACAGTAATAGGAGCGGAGACAGGAACAGGAACGGGTACAAGGACAGGGAATGAAGCCAGAAGTTTCGTTGTTAATCTACTCTTACAAATCAAGAGCATGTGAAGCACCTAAGCTACTTATCTGGACAGTAAGCTCTAACGATTCTTTTCGAAGCATTAGCATTTTGTCTGTAAACAATGGATGCATTTCGTCCTTAATGAAATGCAATCTTACAGGGGGGGCTGGCTTAACGAAGACTTTAAAGCACCGTACGTTTGTATAGGTTTTAAACATGGTTTGAGTAGATAGCCGAGCTGAAGTTTTTTGTTCGATGCAGTTGTTCACGTCGCCAAAAAGATACAGAACTCATGGAGGACCAAGTGGAAGTACACAAAAAACTTCTTCTTAAAAAGCAACGGTGGGAATTAGAACAATAACTTCTCTGTTATTGCCCCGTCTTGCTCAGTCTCTCCTACTCAACCTCTCGGAGACCTTATCGTGCAAGGGAATACATTAAGCATCGCAATGGATCTATAAGGCATAAGTGGGAACTAACCTTAACTTTTATTATTGGGCGTATTCAGCAGATAAATCCGATTTACGATTACTGATATACGATTTGCGATTGATTAGAATTCTCTGCTGAATGACAATTTTAAAGATCTAATTTTAGGTTATTTTCTGGATTTAGTATATTTGGTCAAAAATACATTCACACCCATAAAAAAATTTAGGACTTAGTATTAAATACATTTGATATTTGAAAATGGATGCACGCGTTGAGAGTAAGTAAGCATTATTAATTAAAAACTTAGTGGGTTTTTAATCAATGAATAATCCTTTTAGCCGAGGATATCAAGTGGAGTCCTAGCGCTTTAAGGCTTATATAAGAACAACAGGCAGAACTTTCGGAATATGCGCCTTGAAGAATAACCGATTGACCTTCCTATCTGTTGTTGTAATCTACGGTGTTTCCTTCAGGTTTCTTAATAGATATATGGCACCCATCAATTGCCCCAATCGCTCCTGGGATTCTACGCGATGTTTGTTCAGCAAAAGCTTGCTGGGAGTCATTTGGCCAATTCACATATGTAGGCATTACCCTCGATAGAGTCCCTGTTATGTTGTAAAATATTTGGTGGCCTGAACTTGTTGGAATGTCGAATCGATCGCCAACAGACGAGAAAGATTCCTCCTTACTTAGCAGCCAAATAGAAAATAGCATCTTCTTTGAAAAACATACATTTGCAATTGTTTCATTCTCTGTTAGTGTCGTTGCATTTGCTGTTACACCAAGAAGTTCCTGGAAAACGCAAAGTTAACAGAATTCTATTATCATGTGCGTGACATCCTAAAAGGCGCCTTGAATTGGTCCATTCTGTACCTGGGAACTGTGTCCTCGTAGAATGATTTAGAGCGAATGCGATTCCTTTTGATTTTTCGATTGCCCCAATAGCGGCTACCAATGGCCAATTCATATTTCCACAACTCATTTTATGCACAATTTTTGGGAGCAATCAGTTTATTTTTAGTTTTGGGGTTAACAGTTGGCCGTGAAATCGGTAAACGGTCTCACCAATCATACATTTTATATGATTCCATCTCAGCAATCATGTTCGTCAAATTTATCAATCGCAATCGGCAATCACTGTATTCAGCAGGTAAAATCGGCAATCATAAATCGGAAATCGTAAATCGGATTTTTCTGCTGAATACGCCCATTGTTAAAGGGTGAAGGAGTATTGCTGCTTGGAAGGCTGTTTTTTGACCTTTTTTTTAATAAAATCTTATTTGAAAACGGAAATAGTTATCTAAATTCTGTTTTTTTTATTGTATTAAGAACATATTGAATTAACACGGATAACTCCACTACGGATCATCTGAAATGGAAAATTAGGGGAAAGTTAACTTCGGCTCGGTTGAAGTTTTGTATACCCTTGCAGCTTCCATTGAAAACAAAAAAGTTTTTCTAACTAAGACTAATTTTTGAACCTTACTTTTCTATGGGATCTATACTGTATAGATGTCTGATTTCGACCAAACTTGGTGAAATCATAAAAAGGCATAATACACTGTTAATAACGAAATTTGGAGGCGATCCCATTTAAAACAAAAAAGTTTTTCTCACTGTAACTTCTTTTTCGACCGATCATTCATACTGCAGCTTTATGCTACTGTCATCCGATGTTGATAAAACTTTGTAGAATTGTGTAAAAGTATATTAAATAAGTGTATGCCAATGATAAGGACGTTTGCATTAAAAACAAAAAAGTTTTTCTCACTCGAACTAGTTTTTCGACCGATTTCCTATATGCTATAGTCATCCGATTTTGACCAAACTTAGTGAAATCATGGAAAGGGACAGTAAACTAAGAAATACGTACTTTGGAGGCGTTTCCATTAAAAAGAAAAAAGTTTTTCTCTTTAAGACTAGTTTTTCAACCGATCGTTCCTATGACAGCTATATGCTATTGTCATCCGATCCGGCCGGTTCCGACAAATGTGCAGCGTATTTGTACCAAAAGACTTCGTGCAAAGTTTGGTGAGGATAGCTTTAAAACTGACGGAGGAGATAGCATAGAAACAGACGGACAGACGGACAGGGCTAAATCAACTCAGCTCGTCGTGCTGATCAAGAATATATATACTTTATGTGGTCGGAGATGCTTCCTTCTATGCGTTACAAACATCCGGACAATTTTATAATACCCTCTGCAAGGGTATAAAAAGATATTGACTCAATAAACTTTAATTTCGTTGCTTTTTTTTTGACTCAACCAACGAAAGTCACAAAATGCTGCCAAAGAAATATTTTCAGGCCACGTGCTAAACATATCTTAACTTTGAAAGCTCGCAGCTGATCAGGAATGCATTTAAGGGCTCATACAAAAACTTTTATAAGCTTTGACAATAGTTGTTAATTAACAGAAGGAAAAAAATTCTGCATTTTCAAAAATTATAATTCGACTTAAATCGCGCCAGATTGGTTGTTTGGGCCACTGTGCGGTGCTGCCCATAATTGTTCGTTTTCCTTTTAACTCGACTATCGTTTATCCGATCGTTTCCATTCGGATGGCGGATCGATAGATAATCCTGGTTACTAAATATGTCCAAAAGTAACGAAGCTTTTTTCTATACAACCGTGGGAGATATGACGTTTTTCCCAAAACAGTGAGTTGAAACTTAATCTGACACTCATCAGCTATTTAGAAGACATTTAGAGACATTTGTTATTTTCTCCACATTTAAGCAAACAGAAATATAGAAAATCAGATTCCGTCATCAAATCATTCAATTTTGCAATCGGCTGGATGTATGTGGCTACATACGAACATGGAAGACTCGCCAAGGGTGTAATGAAAGGATCCATCGCCAATATAAACAAGGTGAAGTTTCACATACTGAAAGGTTTGTATACCAAACACAGTTGCAATGGATGCTATGCTTATGCCCAAATCACCTGGGTGATTGCCAATATATGAGGATAACAGATTATAATAATAGAAAAATAAAACAACTGAACGCTTCGAAGGTAGAACAAATAATGAAATTTGTGGAGACACTACAATAAATGTTAGACAAAAGTATTTCAAAAGCCTACTTCAATCTGAATAAAAAGAAAGGCAAGGCCTACTGAGCCTTGCAACTTGCAATTGCTCTAACTGAATTGTGTTCAAGGAGATATTACATATTCGTGAGTAGCTTAAAATAAGTTCCTTTCTGGACATTATCTTTTTCCGGAGCAAATCACTTAAACTTTTTTGTCTTTCAATTAATAAGTTTTGTTGTTAACTACTTCATTTGGATAAATTCGCTTTAAGTTTAAAAAAAATAGGGGAAAGTTAACTTCGGCTCGGCCGAAGTTTTGTATACCCTTGCAGCTTACATTGAAAAGAAAAAAGTTTTTCTAAGACTACTTTTTGGACATTACTTTTCTATGGGATCTATACTATAAAGATGTCTGATTTCGATTAAACTTGGTAAAATCATGGAAAAGCATAATACACTGTTAATTGCGAAATTTGGAGGCGATCCCATTTAAAACAAAAAGTTTTTCTGACTAGAACTTCTTTTTCGACCGATCATTCATACTGCAGCTATATGCTATAATCATCCGATTTTGATAAAACTTTGTAGAAATATGTTTGAGTATATAAAATAAGAATATGCCAATAAAACGGACGTTTTCATTAAAAACAAAAAAGTTTTTCTAACTAGAACTAGTTTTTCGACCATCGTTCCTATGGCAGCTATATGCTATAGTCATCCGATTCGGCCGGTTCCGACAAATGTGCAGCGTATTTGTACCAAAAGACTTTCGTGCAAAGTTTGGTGAGGATAGCTTTAAAACTGACGGAGGAAATAGCATAGAAACAGACGGACAGGGCTAAATCAACTCAGCTCGTCGTACTGATTAAGAATATATATACTTTATGTGGTCGGAGATGCTTCCTTCAATGCGTTACAAACACCCGCACAACTTTATAATACCCTCTGCAAGGGTATAAAAATAGGGGAAGTTAACTTCGGCTCGGCCAAAGTTTTGTATACCCTTGCAGTTTGTTTTTCTAAACAGCACTACTTTTCTGACCTTATTTTTCTATGGGAGCTATACTATATAGATGTCTGATTTCGACCAAACTTTGTGCAATTATGGAAAAGCATAACAAACTGTTAAATACGAAATTTGGAGGCGATCCCAATTAAAACAAAAAAGTTTTTCTCACAAGAACTTCTTTTTCGACCGATCGTTCCTATGGCAGCTTTATGCTTTAGTCATCCAAAACTTTGTAGAATTGTGTGGGGGAGCAAATAAAACAAAGGCTTGCCAATTTT
Organism: Lordiphosa collinella; assembly: GCA_018904265.1. Classification (NCBI taxonomy): domain Eukaryota; kingdom Metazoa; phylum Arthropoda; class Insecta; order Diptera; family Drosophilidae; genus Lordiphosa; species Lordiphosa collinella. The sequence goes on from JAEIFV010000790.1 coordinate 33,701, forward strand.
GAGGAGATTTCCTTGGAAAACAAAAAAGTTTTTCTAACTAAGACTACTTTTCTGACCATAGTTTTCTATGACAGCTATACTATTTAGATGTCCGATTTCGACCAAGTTTAGTGGAATCATGGAGAAGCATAGTAAACTAAGAAATACGAAGTTTAGAGGCTTTTCAATTGAAAAAAAAAAGTTTTTCTCACTAAGACTAGTTTTTCGACCGATCGTTCCTATGGCAGCTATATGCTATAGTCATCCGATCCGGCCGGTTCCGACAAATGTGCAGCGAATTTATACCTAAAGACTTCGTGCAAAGTTTGGTGAGGATAGCTTACAAAACGGACTGAGGAGATAGCATAGAAACAGACGGACGGATTAGACGGACAGGGCTAAATCAACAAGAAGAATATATATGGTCGGAGATGCTTCCTTCTATGCGTTACAAACATCCGGAGAATTTTATAATACCCTCTGCAAGGGTATAAAAAAGATGTGAGTGTGGCTAACACTCACGGGCCTTGATGTGAAACATGTTTCATACGATATGCATTCTCAAACGAGTCACTGGTGTAGAGTGGTTCATCAGAACCAGGGACATAGAGAGAGATTGTGGTCTCCCTATGGTTGGTGATACCATAAATAGACAAGCCGCACGTTACCTTGACAAGGTAGCATGCCACCCAAACAACCTTGCCAGACGCCTGCTCAGAAGAAGAAGGATAAACGGGATCAGGGCAAGACGGAGACTTCAGAGGATCCATCCCACTGACTTGGCTAACCGAAGGATATAGGCTTACCCTTCAAAAACCCACCTGTCATATATTACAAAAAGACTTAATTTCCACCTATGTATACCTAAAAACCCAACCACATTGTACATACTTTTCTTAAACCAACCATATTTACTTACCGTATCATATTATCATACCTTAATAATACTTATCTGAAAACAAAATTACTTACCTGTCCATGAACACAATACCACTTACATGCTACAACTTACCATTTGATGCATAATACCACTCACCTGACATGATAACATACTACCCAATGTTAAATCACACACAAAATACTTACCTTTATAGCTTTAAAATATAAACTTAGTATATACTCAGTCATTACACAACATTATCACATATATATCAATAACAATCTAAATATAAAACAAACCTAGCACTCAAAACCCCTAGAACTAGAACTACACGTAAACAAACACACAACACAACAAATGTCTAATATTAAAATCAAAACAAACACTACAACAAGTTATTTTTAGGAGTAACAATAGCTTGTAAAAACTTAGAAGCAATAGGGTCACTAAGCTCAATAAAATTACCTTTAAAAAACAAAAAAAAAAATAATACGATATGCTCCACACTTCACTTACTCGATACTCAGTAATACTACCTAAAACCTTAGACCCAAAACCTAAAACTTTAAATCTTAAACCTAAACCTAAGCCAAAAATCTAAAACTGAAAACTAAAATCCAAACCTAAGCCCTCAACCTAAATCCTAAAATTTAAATCCTAAGGCCTGAACCTAGACTTCAAATTTAAAACCTAAAACCTAAACCTAAACCGGAAACTTAACCTAAACCTAAGCCTAAACCAAAACCAAAACCTAACCTAAACCTAAACATTAATCCAAACCTTAGCCTTAACTTTATCCTACCGTAAACCTAAGCCTACACCTAAAGGAAAGGTCGCCTGACCTTGAGCCGGCTAAAAACCATTTCTTAAAATTACTAAGAACAAGTCGCTAAATCCCAACAACTGCCTGAACCCAAACTTAAAACCTAAGACTTAAAACCTTAACTAAAACCTAAATCCTAAAACCTATGCCTAAAGTCTAAACTCTAAAACTTCAAACCACAAAGCTAAACCTAAAAATTAAGTCCCAAAAACTAAATCCGAAAACCTATAACTTTAACCTAGAACCTAAACCTTAAAACTTAAACCCAAGTCCAAAAACTCAAAACCCAAAAGCTAATCCTAAAACCTAAAACTTAAAACCTAAGGCCTAAAGCCTTAACGTAAAACCTGAATCCCAAAAATCTAAGTCCTAAACTTAAAACCTAAAACCTTAAAATCAGCACAAAATTTGAAATTTTACACCTAAAATCCTGCGTACCGAAATTAAAAATGTTTCACATAAAAAATATGTGAGTTTGGTTTAATTTTGTTTGTTTTAAAATTTTGCTTTTTACTCAAAAGATGCTCCAAAGTACGAACTATTTTGATTTAAAATTGAGCCTTTCAATTAAATAACTCGAGCTCTTTCCTTGGCGTACAAATCAGCAATTACAAGACTTGCTGCTTTGCTCTCACTGTACCTGATGCTAACTGTGTTGCAGACTTGCCCCGGTGGGCCGAACACACTCGGAATTTCACAACGAATGCTTGCCGAAGCAATGCATCAGTGAGTAGTACCACTGCTACAATGTAGCAGCTACATAAATACTCGCAAGAGAGGAGAAGACCAACTGTAATTTACTCTCGGACTAATGCGGGCTTGTTGTGCTTTTTTTGTGGGCGAAGACAAAGAATTGTAAAATGCAATGAAAATGAAAGAATTGAAATGATAAACAGCAACGTCCATCGTGATGCGTCACGCGTGACGCTGAAATCAAATTTTACCCCCCACTAGAATCCTCCGTACCGAAATTAAAGATGTTTCACATCAAAAATCGAAACAAAATTTTTGTCAAGCAGCAATTCCCCCTTAAGTTCACTACTCTTTGCACTGTATGTGGATGATATTGTTGCGAATCTGCCCGGAGGTGTAGAGCTTGGATCTCCACGGATTAGGGTTTTGATTTATGCCAACAAGTTGGTGCTATTGCCGAAAAGCCCTCAGGTGATGCAACAAATGATTGATGCTCTCAGTTACTCTCAGACGTGGAGTTTACAGATAAATATCGCGAAGTCGAAAATAATGGTAGTGAAGGATGGAAGAGGACGAAGAGCCAGAGCGGAGGAATGGACACGTAACGGGGTGTTGCTAGAAATAGAAAATTAGTCGCTAAGAGTCGATGTGAAAAAAGTGTCAAGACTGCAAAAGTGTATCAATACGAATTTTCGAAAAGCTTGTGAAGCCTCTCAACACGACATTATTTGCAAACAAGCCGTGGATCTTTCAACAAGACTCAGCTCCAGCTCACCAGCAAAAGCGACTCAAACATGGTTAGAAAACCATGCACCGAACTTCATTTCTACGAATGATTGGCCGGCCTGCTGGTAGCCCAGACCTGAATCCATTGGACTATAAACTGTGTTCCGTTATCGAGGCTATTGGCTTGCGCTACTCGACAACTAAATATTAAGTCTTTGAAGAGCCCTTGTCCGAGGCATCCATGATTGGCCAGATAGACTTCGGCGTTGCTGAAAGACACAAGGCAGCCATTTCGAACAAGTTGTCCCACGATTGGTAGCCATTGAGTGACCGAACAAAAAGAAAAATAGTTTTGAAAAATGTTTATTAGAGGTTTAAAAAAAGTGTGTTACATGTAGTGTAAATAATCACTTGGCTGTGCCGAGGCATCGGCATCTTGAGCTGGCTTAATTTCCTGATTGGTCCTCTCTGGCCTGATTCTCAAGAAGCCGCGCGATATCTGCAATAGTCTCCTCCAATTTGCACAACGGCCGTAATTTTAAATCGAGATCGGCCGTCTCGAGACCGGGAGTCTTGGTCTTCGGCTCGAGACCAGGAGTCTTGGTCTTCGGCTCGAGACCAGGAGTCTTGGTCTTCGGCTGAACTCGGGCATACGACACCTTTAACCACTTGCCTCGCACCTTTAGCCCGTCCTGAGTGGCCTTCGCTTTGGCGGCATCAGGCGCCCTTATAAATTCAACAAATCCGTATCCCTGGCTTTTTTTTGTGCCAGCGTCACAAACGACTTTAACACGGTTTATTTTCCCGAATTGGGAAAACATTTGGTGAAGCTCGTCTTCAAAAAAATCAAGCGGCAGAAAATTAACTATTAAGTTGGTTTTTTCATCCGGCTCCAGGCTGCTGCTCGAGTTACAGATGGTGGTTGTCGGCAGTTTGTTCTCCATTTTCTCTGTAAAAAAAAAACAAATAAAAATTCAGGCAAATTAATAAAGTTACACTAAGCGCGTTTCCCAACACTGGCAGCCGTCAGCGAGAGAAAAAAAAAGGGTGGCTGGGTCCAATATAAAATGTTCATTTGACCAGCTTATGTTTCCACTCCAGGCCCGGCGGAAGGGAATTACGGGCCCGGTGGGTACAACTCACGAGCTCACATAGTTTAACTAAGTTTTTCCCAAAAAATCAGGGCTCCGGGCCCCTCTCAGAAGTCCGGGCCCAGGGGGAATCACCCCATTCCCACCACCCTGTCGACGAGCCTGTTCTACTCACACTTACCTTTTCAATAATATAAATTATTTATTAAATTAATTTTTATATTTGTTTTGGAAGATCCTTCTCAGATTTTCTTGATTCCAGCGAAAATTAGGTTGAGTTGCAACTTCGACGGTCAGCCAGCAAAAGCAACGATGATGAGTTAGAGATGACACTTGTTAGGCATTTGCCTATCGATAGACGGGGCATTTTATATTTTCAGCTATGTTTCCGATGATGAGTTAGAGATGACACTTGTTAGGCATTTGGCTATTAATAGACGGGGTGTTTTGTATATCCAGTTTTAAAATTTGGAAAAATAATCAAAATTCAAAGTTTATTTAGCTTTCGACAGGGATACAAATTCGTTGTGTGTCAAATGAATTCTGCCGTAAATTGAAGCGAAAAAAGATTGTGCATTTAATTTAGTTCTAAGAACTGAAACGCAAAAGCAGCTAAATCGACTATAAAATATGGCTAAAAATGGCAAGGTATAATTTAAAATACTTAGCTACAAAATGTTTCCATTTACAATAGTTTATTCATTCTAAAGTGATTGTTCAAGTGATCGACAGAGCTAATAAGACAATTGTGCTGCAAACTGACGCAATATAGCCTTCGTTTGCTTTAATATTGAAATTTATTGTCCTGTTATGGCAGCGAGATCCAACATTCGCTGTATGCTGGTATGCCAAGTACTCAGGTTGCCAAAAAATTAGTGTCGTCACGATGCTCATGAGTATTCTCAACTTGTTTCTATTTGTATAAAAATTCTTGACGAATTTTTTTTGGTCGTTCTGAGTACGAAGCTTTAGTATAAAGGTCTATTCCGATTTTGAGATCCATCATATTATGAGGAATCGAAATTGTTAAATGTTCCCCTTTTTCAAAAAAAGCACAATATTATTAGCATTCATCTGGCTTGGTTTTTTTGGAATTCAGAAATTCTAGATATTCAGATCGAATTCTTAATCGATGCTATGTGTCAGATTAACATAAAGTTCACTCCATTATTTGTTAGTTTATGAGACATATAGCTCTACGAGGAAGATAAACAATCAGCACTTATAAACTAATGATAAAGGGTGATTTTTTAAGAGCTATAGGAAAGTTTTTCAAAAAATAAACACATAAAATTCAGAAAAATGCATGAAATCTTTATTTGAATCGATAGTACGGTCCATATAATTTAATGTTTGAAGATTATTTCATGCAAATGTTGACCGTGACTGCGCCTCAAATGGTCCATCCGCTTAGTCCAATTTTGGCATACTCTTTCCAACATTTCGGCCGGTATCTCACGAATAAATGCTTCAATGTTGTCTTCCAATGCGTCAATTGAAGCGGGCTTGTTTGTATAGACATGAGCTTTAACATAGCCCCACAAAAAATAGTCTAAAGGCGTTAAATCGCACGATCTAGGCGGCCAATTGACCGGTCCCGAACGTGAAATAAAATATTCACCGAACTCGCCTCTCAATAAGTCCATTGTTGCGCGTGCTGTGTGGCATGTGGCACCGTCTTGTTGAAACCACATGTCATGCAAGTCAAGCTCTTGCATTTTGGGACAAAAAAAGTTGGATATCATCTCACGGTAGCGCTCACCATTCACAGTTACGTTACGATTCGCATCATCTTTGAAGAAGTACGGTCCAATGATGCCACCAGCCCATAAACCGCACCAAACTGTGACTTTTTCTGGATGCATTGGTAGCTCTTGCAATGCTTCTGGCTGATATTCACTCCAAAATCGACAATTCTGCTTATTTACGTACCCATTGAGCCAAAAATGAGCTTCGTCGCTGAACACAATTTTTCGGTAAAAAAGTGGATCTTCGGCCAACTTTCCAAGAGCCCATTCACCAAAAATTCTACGTTGCGGTAGGTCGTTCGGCTTCAATTCTTGCACCAGCTGTATTTTGAAAGGCTTCACACCTAAATCCTTCCGCAAAATTTTCCACGTTGTTGAGTAACGAATCGATAATTGATGGTCATCATTAACACTGGCCGATACAGCTGCGATATTTTCTTCAGTTCGCACTCTACGTAAGCGTGTTGGTGGTTTAATGTCCAACAATGTAAATTTGGTGCGAAATTTAGTCACAATAGCCTGAATAGCCGCTTCAGTGGGTCGATTAAACTGACCATAAAATGGAAGAAGCGCGCGATGAACTTTCTTAACAGAGCACGCATTTTGATAATAAAATTCAATAATTTGCAAGCGTTGTTCGTTTGTAAGACGATTCATGGTTAAATTAAAGACCAAACTGAAGATGTTTGACAGTGAAACAAAACACGAAACGTGCGTGAGCTGTTTAAGCCAGTGTTGCCAAAAAGATAATAGCTAAAAAAATTATCCCTTTATATCGATATTAGAGAGTAAGTTTCTGAGGCCAGATTCGAGTTCAGCGTGAAAAACTTACCTGAATCGTTCTTTTAGCATTTGAGGTCCTGGAAAATTTGAACAATTTTAAAAATGCTTTTAAACCCAAGCAGCTGATTGTGCCTTACTTATGTTTTATTGAAAGCATACTAATATACCAGTATTCAATAAAAATTTCAAAGCTTTAGAATCTTTCGATTTAAAGATAAACGGCCCTGTTCCCATTTTCGAATTCGATTTCCAGAAACCATTGGAGCATTTGGTAGAATCTTTTAGCCAGCAGAACGGACGATTAAAGTTATTTTACATTTAACAGTTCCGATTCCGCAAGATTTGATCAAAATCGAAAACAATCTTAATAATGGATTAGTGGTATTCCTGAAAGTGATTTGCTTTCGATTTTGATTTCGTGAAAGCACAAGCAGTGACGGAACGGCCCTGATTTCTTTTTGAATAGCTTTCGTTTCTAGAACAATTGGTGCCAATTTAAACAAAAATTTTGAATTAAATTGTGAAAACTAATTTTCTATGCTTCTTAAGCAACTTTGTGGACAGAGTCTGTAGTCTAGAATGATTGCCACTTTACAAAGTTTAATACAATTAATTATGTATTTGATTAAGGTCAAAGCGACTTTTGCCATTTGACAGAAGTTAAGAGGAAAAGACAGTACAAAATTGTGAAAGAATTGAGGGAGAATTTTGCAAATAATTAAAGTAATCCCGAACACATTCCAAAAACTCGAGCACTTATGACATCGTCCACTCTAGGCCGCTGGTCTATATGAACAATAGGTTCGTAGGAATTTGAAAATGCAAACGATAAATTCATAAATCATTTAATTACTCAAACTTTCAACTTTTTCACATTAAGGGGGTCTTCTCTTGCAACTTTTTTCGACTTTTCTTTATATAGCTTGGATATTCAAAAATATCCCCCAAGGATTTCGAAACTCGATTAGTTTAGAGATATAGTCCAGACCCGACCATTCCCAACAAAGCCGTTTATCCGAAACCACGTTTTCAACTGCTGATATCCCAGTTCAACTGAACCGTTTCATGAAACAAGTGACGACGGTTTCACCCCGAACCTCGCCATTTTTCTTTTTTTACAAAAAAAGCCCGAATTGAAATTTTTTTGAATGGCCGCCTTTTGTCAAAAATCACAAATTAAGTTTGAGGCACCCGAGATTATCTACTGTTATAACCCCGTTTTTCATTTCGACGTCAGACCCGGATCGTGGCCGCCTTTTTTCACCCCCAACTTGAAGTCTCATTACTTTTGAACAGCCCTCGTACGAGGAAAAATTTTTTTATTTACTTTGAACCTTTTGAATACATAAAATTTTCGTTTTCAAATATTTTTTAAAAGGGTCAAAAACGGGTTTTAATGAGAAGACCCCTTAAAGTCTCAGCAGAATGTAAACAACCGCCAAGCACGGAGTGCAACAAAATGGTCACACTAAAATCAAATTCAAATCAGCCTAGACGTTGATTTCGTACTTTCCTTACTTTTTCTGGGCACACTGCACAATTTGTATGGAACAGTCGTGAGCAGCTGATGCACGAAATCCAAAACAAATCACTTTCAGGAATACCACTAATATTTATGAACATTTTTTATTTTTACAAAATAAATAGTTAATTTTTTTGCTAACTTCATTATTTGAACTATTCAGCCTTGTTCTCAATTTCACGTAAACAAAAATATTTCGAAAGTGGAATTGATTCGTGTTATGAAAAGTAAATTGCAAATTTGACATTTACAAATATAAACTACCCAAAAAATGAAAATAAATTATTATTCCTTGGACAATTTTAGTTTGTTTTTTTATTTATTAAACTATTTACAAATAATTAATTTGCTAAATACCTCCTATTTCTTTGAGGCTAGCAAAAACGATAAGTAAAACGTGAAATATTCGTGTTCTGAATACCACATCACTAAGACTGCGACTAGTTCGATAGGCATTGATCAATTGATCGTGTATCGTTGGCTAAAGGTCTGCCAGATCATTATAAAAGTGAATTACAGAATCGTGCTTGTTTCTCTTGTTTGATGTCAACTAAGGTGATGGCCAGTTCAATTTGTTGGCCCTGGCATAAGTGACAGCCACAGGTCGCTTAATGCGGTTAGATCAAGTAAGTCTCCTATCCAGTGTTATGTTCAGGTACCAGACAGAGTGCTTATGTGGTATGACCGTGTTGCCACTCTCTTTTTTTTTGTAAAGGTGCAGTGCTGACTTTTTTCCGGATTGACTGTAATCTTCCAAGGGGATGCCCAAGCGCTTAAGCCATCCAATAAGGATTGAGCAGCTGCTGACGCTCTATTGGCAATGGGGCTGTAAGCCAGAGAGGCTGTGTCATCAGCATGAGCGTCTGGAATCGGCAAATCCGCGGTGTACACCCCTGTACACTTTATTGGGGTACTCCAGCCTCCAGCTCTAACTCTGCGGATACTCGAGAGCTCGTCCCTCAGCAGGACCATGAAGCAGGGTTCTTCAAGAAAAGAGCTCAGCAAAACAAACTGCTCAGTTGGGAGAAGAGAGAAGCAGGCGGTCATGCCATAAGCGATAAAAAGCTTGTCGAACGTCCAGGAAGACAGCAGAAAGGTAAGTGTCATGCTTTATAGTCTCCAGGATGTGGTGAATTACCCTGTGTACTTGCTCTGGGGCCAGGTGGCGCGACCGCTGAGCATGAGGTCGTGGGTTCGATCCCGCCTCGGAACATCTAATGAAAAGTTTTTTTCTTTGAATAAACTTTACACCCGGCCACACCACTTTGCTGTTGGCGCCAGCATTGCAGTAATTAGCCATGAAAAAGCTTCTCAAACTGCCGTTCGGATTCGGCGTTAAACTGTAGGTCCCCTTTCTCTTGTGCTAAAATTAGAAGCGCACAAGCCAAGAGATTGAGAGAGGCTCGGCTTTGGCCCTTTGGGGCTGTGTCATCTTGACAAGCTAATTTTACTTTACTTGCTCTGGGGCTCTGCAGATACTGTGGAACCCAAATTGGTGTTCTGGGAGGGCGACGTCCACTGCCAACGTAGATACGTTTCAAGAATATTCTCTAGAATGTTTTAGAGAATGTAGGCAGCTGGCTTATTGGGCGGTAGGCATCAGGTGTAAAGTCAGACTCCTTACCCTCTTTTGGAACCATAATTTATAATTATAATTGGGTGGCCGGGTGGCTCAGCGGCTAGTGTGCGCGACTGCTGTGCAAGAGGTTGTGGGTTCGATCCCGCCTCGGAACATCTAATGAAAAGTTTTTTCTTTGAATAAACTTTACACCCGGTCACCCCTCTCTGCTGTTGGCGCCAGCTTTGTAGCAATTAGCCATGCAGAAGCTTCTCAAACTGCCGTTCGGATTCGGCGTTAAACTGTAGGTCCCTTTCTCTTGTGCGAAAATTAGAAGCGCACAAGCCAAGAGATTGGGAGAAGTTCCGCTTTGGCCCTATGGGGCTGTGTCAACTAGACAAGTCATTTTGCTTTCACTTATAACACGGTGTGACAGTCAAAAAACTTCTGGAATGCGACATAGTGTAGGTTGTAGATATAGTTAAATGTAACACTGTGGCATACCACAAATTTTTCGTGCACATCAAAATTTGGAATAACGGTTAAAAGTCCGCTTTTTCGAGGTTGATATAGTTAAAAAATCATATTTCTTAAACTAGGCATCCTATAATAGTTTGCAATGCGTTTTTGGAAAGAGAAATGTAACACCTTTCCAACGGTGTACTACATTGCAATCTCGGATAAAAATTGGGGGGACCTACATGAAAAACAAATAGAATTTTTCAGTTTTTTGCGACTTCACCGTACTTTAAATGAAAATGAATAGGTCAAATTTATATAAAACTATTTAATTTTGGTATGCAGTTTCAAAAAACATTTAATTTTGCGTCTTCTGCAACTTAGTTTATTAAAATCGAGTAATATTTGGTTGAGTTATTTAACTTTTTAGGAAAAAAACCTGAAAAAGCCTAATTAAAACAAGTAGGAAAGTTGGGGAAGCCAGACTATAATACACTCTTTACTCACAAAAGTGTACGCTCAGTGTAAATTTAGATGCTGCAGTAGCTGCTAAAGCATATGCTGCTACTGCGCTGCAGCAGAGAAGTTTCTTTCGTTTATATCTTGACTATCGTTCATCCGATCTTTACCAATCCTTTGGTAAACCGATAAAGAATCACGATTACTAAATATGTCCAAAAAGTACGAACCTTCTATCTATAAAACTGCCGAAGATATGACGTTTTTTCTAAATTTCGGGGGCGGGAGGGGGCGTGGCAATAATTGAAAGTAAGCTTGATCTGCCTGTACGCATATGAAGCTTATGTTCCATACATGTCAAACCTCTATCTCATACCATCTCTGAGATCTATTTATTAATATAGACAGACGGACTGAGAGACGGACGGACAGACAGACAGGCGGACAGACTGACGGACAGACGGACATGGCTATACAATACTTATTCTAAAAAAAATTATTCAATAACTTACTCTAAAAATTCAACAATTTTACGGTCGACAGTGCTATTATGGCGCGACTCATCACCATATTGCGAAAATTTCGTTATCCGAAAAACTTTAATAACTTTGCTAATTATTGACCGATTTTAGAAAACAGGCATACGTTCTAACCGTGAAGATGTGTTGTTCTTAAACAATAAAACAAATATTGGGGGTTTCTAACCAAATAGTGTTCAAAAACGTCACCAAAGACAAAAAATGGGAAAAAAAAACCAATCAAAAATGGTTTACGTAGCAAATACTCCAAGATAAGAAATGAATCCTGATCAGTCATATATGGTACCTTTAAAGACCTAAATTTCTTCTTTCCAAAACCGGTAAGAAAATAAAAATCATTTGATATATGACAAAGTTATGGGCGTATAAGTGAGTGTTTGTGCGAAAAAAGGCTTTTTTTTACCGTTATTCAAAATTTCGATGTGCACTGAAAAATTCTAGTATGCCACAAAAATCTACTGAACCATATCTACAACCTACGCTACGACTTATCCCAGAAGTTTTGTTTTGATTTTTTTTTTGTCACACCGTGTAATTTATATTATTACTGTTACTGTTAAATATTACTGCGCACTTTCATCGGGAGGGGAAGTGACAGAATCGGTTCATCGCGTTAAGCAGCATGGCCAAAAACAGGACACCCTTCTCTGGGTAAGCTTCGCTACTCTGCCTCTAGGTTGGTTTCAGCTGTTTGATGTGCTGACGGATTTCATCTACAGAGATGGGTCTCATGGCTAACGGCTGAGTAGATGCTACCCTCGCTGGAGTAAAAACTAAAGAAATGACGCTCTGAGTTAATGACTATACCGAAGGGACATTCAATTTAAGTTTGACGTTTAAAGAAACCTTCTCAAAGGATGATCATATATGTAAAGCAGCGATGTTCAAGAAGATCGAGGCCAAAAAGTGAGAGTGTGTTGGTGTGCTCTGAACTGCCTTGCTCGACGTCTGGGCATCGAAAGCAAGCAATGAGAGCTCTGCTTACGCTCATATGCCCGACTTCGGCATGCGCTCGGCTCGTGTGCGTGTAAATAGCCGATTGCGCTCGGCCCCTGGGGGCTATGGAGGAACATCGCTGATGTAAAATAACAGGGAAAACGTATGCTCTTGAATCTGACGAAGCAGTACATCCTCACATGTGGTGGAAGTCATCGGATATATCACAATTTGCTAGCAAAACTTGACCAATTGCTCTAGTTCTATTAAGCTGAAAGTGTGATCTGTGCAGTGTCTAGTGAACCGTAAACTATGTCACCTATGACCACAAAGAGAAAATGCTTGAGAAGTAGAGAGGGGGGTAAAGGGGGATCCAACGAGCTGGGTCGATTCCTAATCGTTCAAGCGTCAATGCAGACGCTTCAGTTGATTTTGCTGTATGCGAGGGCCACAAATCATTTTCAGTTTGTCAACTTTGGTGACTTTATTTCTAGCATTTTTGCTTTGTTGTTGCGATTTTTCTTGTGTGGCAGCTTTTGGCTGGCTGCTTGTTGTTGTGTGCTACTTTTGTTTAGCCGACGAAACACACACACACACACACTTGCAACGCTGTTGCTCGACTGCACTTCCGGTCTTTTGGGCTACACCGCCATTGACTGTTCAACCATGCAGTCGCACACACACACACACACACACATGCATCCACTGTATCAGGTTCGCCCGGCATATCCGGAATGTGGACGTTGCCGTTGCCGTCGGCAACAGACATCGCACAGTGGCCTTTCACCTCACTAAATAGCCAGACTTCGCTTACGTAGAAGTGGTGTACCCAGCATTGTTCCACTGTTGCCATTCGAGGGAGGGCGCCGTCAGCTCTTTCAGGTTCTCAGTGGCAACTGCAAATTATGTTGCCCGGCAGTGCCTTCGCCTTCGCCTGTGGCAGTGCCTGATAATGGTATACAATGTTTATTTACTTGCTGCTGTTGCTGTTCATTTTACTTTATTTTTCATTGCCGTTGACGCCGTGTTGCATGCAACATGCTGACAATGAGACACTTGAGCATTTGGCGCCTGATTGCATGCTACACTTGCAGCTGCGGGCGAGTGAGCAAAAGAGAGAGAGAGCTTGCCATGTTTGTTTGCCTTTTCGACTTTGACTTAACTTATTTGTTGTTGCCTGCCCCATATAAACCCTGTCCCACCCCCTCCCCAAACACACACACACACACACACACATGCGTCGCTGTCGCCGCTGTAAAGTGTCGTGTTGGATTTGCGTAATTTATGCTCTATTTGCCTTTCGGCTTCATTTCACTTTTTTGTTACTACTGCTACACTTTTTCAAAGTATTTCCCCTCCCCCTCGATGTTTGTTGTTGTTGACTGGGCGCTCCTGTCCAGGACTAAGCTAAGCTGCCTGGGTGGCAGCTCTGGGCTGGTTGTTTAACTGGCTAACAGCGACAGAGATGTTCCCTGTAGAAATATTGAATGTGGAAAACAAGTGAGAAAGTCGGTCAAACCCGACTGTAATATACTCTGTACCAACGAAGGTGTATGCTCAATGTGAATTTAGATGTCTAGTAATGTCCATAGCACCAATCAAGACTTTCGGTTGAGCGTATTGTTCGATATCTGTCTCTTACTAGAATGCGAGACGAAGGAAACAAGCAGATGTACATAAATGCTCTCTGTACTTGTTTACGTAACAACTATCCGGCGTGCTTATCCCCTTTCCAATTGCTGTTGTTGATATCGAAAAGCTAGTGCCTGTTGTGATTGAGAAGAACGCAATTCCGACATGGCTATTCGCACATTTTCGTTTTCTTAATGGATTTGTTTATCTATTCGTTCTGCTTTAATATTTTGCATGTTTGTTGCTGCATTCGTTTGACGGCCGAAATAGCCCACCTACGTCTTGCTGGCATTGTTCAGTGTAACACACACACACACAGATAGATGATGGAAAACGATATACCGATAATGTATTTTTGGTTCTTTTGTAAGTAAGTAAGTGTTTATTTATTTAAAATTAATAAAACAGACAATAATAATATATATAATTAAAGTTACACTAAAAAGAAATAATGTTAACCAACATGGACATAAAACAAAGTCCGTCTGTCGGCCGTGCGCATGGCTCCTCACCTCACACTGATTACTACACCTGGCTGCCCGGGTCTTCCCCAGATACCAGATCGTTCATCTGTGTTTGGTAAGGGTAGCACATTTGCACGCATGTAGGACTAATTCAATACTTCCAAAATTGCTGCTCGATATTTTAATGCTAGTTTAATAAAGGTCACCCGGTCTGCCCAGTGCTTATCCTCCCTATCATTATCCTCCCTATCATCCAGACTTATTATTATATCCGCTTGTGCTAGCAGGGGTTTCCTAAAGCATAGCAATCTATGCTCCTTTAAAATCGGGCATCTTCCTAGGAAATGCTCAAGGTCATCCAGCTCTCCAGTGTTGCATAGGGGGCAGGCAACATTTTCCTGACGGTTGTAGGTGTTAGACCCCAGCTTTATCAGATCGTAGTCTCTCCAGTCTATCTGAAGAGGGTTGCACAATTCATCCAGACTTCTTGCCCAGAAGATATTCTTTTCTGATAGCATGCTGGTAATGTAGTGTGGGAGGCGATTCTCATTATAAAAGTGCATCGTTTTTCCTATAAAACTGAGGTGCAAGTCAAGCGTATACAGGTGGGCATTCTCCAAACCGGTCTCAAGGAATAGGGCATAGCTTGGTGTATTAGCTGGCAAGTATAGAACTTTTTTTAAAAAGAGAAGTTGGGTCCGATCGACTTCTGTAAAGTGTCCTCCTCCCCAGATTTCTGCTCCATATCCTTGGATTATACGGCTTACTGCATTAAATAGTTTCCATTTTGCAATTATGTGTATCTCTCTTTTCCCAGGAAGTTATTCCAGGTCATGTTGATACTAGTTTTAGCCTCAGCCTCCTTCTAAGCACATGCCTTGTTAATGACACGGTCGGCGTGAAAAGGACTCCTAGGTACCCTAAATTCAGATGAAATTCTTATACATACTTCTACTCCTCCTGTAGGTCCGATCTTTCAGATGACCGATATGCTTGCCTCCGTTTCCACTGAATATCCGATAGATTTTTCTTACAAACCAAAATTTTTCACTAAACTAGTTTTAACATCCGTACCCATTTACTGCAAAATTAAATTTTCTTGTTATCGTTTTCAAATTGTTATAAAGGATCTTCTGTGCACCCCACTTATTTTCATCGGAAATTTGACTACAAACGTATTGTACAGCTTGCAAAAATGTATGGATTTGCATAATTTTCCTTATGCCACACTGCAAACAGTGCACGTTTAGGAACTTTCGTTATGCCTTAAAATTGAGTTTAATAGTAAATAGGCAAGTCTTGGCAGCTAATATTGGTCGTTTTATTTTAACAAGAATCTATACAATTAAAAAAATTAAAGTTGGAGCGGGATCTTGCGGTACTCACAGGATGTACCCTCCAAAAAAAATGCTATATGGCCACTTAAACGACACAGCCCTAAGTGTTAAGATATACGACGACTTACAAATAATACACGTAATCAATGGTCCCAAACACATTATTAGAACATAATTACAAACCTCTCAATCAAAAAGACACCTTCGGATTGTTAACTTGTTAATTTTTTAGATCAGATCAGACAATTAAAACCAATATATGCATATTTCTCTACACTTTCTTAATCCGTATGTAATACTAGTGATTGTTTTTTCGTGACTAATGCAATAACCAATAAGTTTCTGTACTTGTAGCATTAAGAAGCAAAAACTCAATAAATATCAAATGCCTTAGATTATCTAATATTATGCACAAATTTGAAAAGCTTCATAATTTTTCCACAATGGCTAAGAAATTAATGCAAGCATACTTCGTACCTCATACGTCTTAACCTCTTCGCAAGACCTCGTCAAGTCGTAGTGTTTCCGTAGTATAGGGTAAATGACCTACCGAATGGTCAGTCTAAATGTGATGTCCAAATGTATGCTGACGATCTATAAATCTATGTGAGTCGTCCGGTTGGTGAAGTAGCTGAATGTATAAATGTTTTTAACAGTGATTTGAGTTTTTGGAAAGTGTGATTTTACTGGGGTACGGAGAACGCAAAAAAGAGCTCGCCAAAAAAAAATCTTCATATAAAAATGAAATTGTAAAACCGCTCACAAAATATTTTATGTAAAACTTTTTTACGACTAGTATGCTGACAAGCAAACAGGAGGGTGGTAAAATACAAATGGGCGTCGTCGCGTTGCCAACTACTCTAAGCATGTGGATTTTATTGAACAGCTGTTCGAGTTTTGTTTGTGCGCCCAAAACAAATTAAATTTATTTATTTTGACGGTCGGTAGAGTAAAAATATGTCTAAAAAATAAAAAATTTGATTGAAGCGCTTTCATGAGGAAGCAAAAATAGCTAATTATTTGGGGCCTTATCAATAGAGTATTTTGATTCAGTTGCCATAGACAGCCTCGAAGTTCAAAAGGAGCTGCAACCAATTTGTTGCTTGCACCGGCCAATGCCGATGAAGAGAAACCACAGTAATATATGTTTACTAACTTTTATGAAATAAAAACAAGTAACATTTATTATTGATCTCGCACGCCAGCAGATTCGTATCGCGTCTGCATCGGGTGCACCGGGTGTTACAACTGTTAGCTCTCACTTAGAAGTTTTGAATGAACACTTCTGTGACTTGAACTATTGGGTGAAATCACATTAGATCTTACAATCTCTCTTAGCTTTGTCGATATACTCATATCGTTAGCAAATCTTTCAAATATGGCAACTGGCATCTTAAAGCAGTTAAGACTTCATTCATTCTGTGTAATATCTTAAAAAATATGTGCATTCGGCAGATCATCCGTCAGTGGAACAAGACAATATTAACATTTCTTGAATGATGTTATATGTTTGCACAGTGGCACACAGGAAAGTGAGCGCTGCTGTGTGTGTTGCGTTCGGCCCTTGGGGGCTATGGAGGAACATCGCTGCTTTAGGCAGCAAGCGTGTGTAGCGAAAAAACTACTGAGTTAACAGAGCTACTGACTTAACAGAATCTGGTGTTTTTTGACCTGTTATTGCGTTGTTAAAACACAGCAACCCGCGAATTAGCAATCGACAACTGTAGATTCTGCTAAAGTAGGTGCTCTACCCGTCTCTGCTATCCTCCAGCGCTTCCACTTTGCATAAAAATATCCAATTTAAGTCGATAGTCTAAAGATTTCTTAGTAGAAAATGTGAAAATATTTGTAATACAAATTTGGGACTGAGCTTTCCGAACCGTGCACAACCCATGTACCCTGCCGGCGCTTATCTCGAATGTAGCGTACTCCAAGTACCAAAGGCTTTAGCTGTAACGTTGTCGTTCTGTTATTTGCCAATGGCTTTTGCTTTTGCGGCATTACTTTTATACCATAGCTCAATATGAGAACTCAATAAATTTGCCTTACTTTGCTGTGCATGTGTGTGTGTGTGTGTGGGTGTGTATGTGCCAAGCATTTTCAACAGGCGATTAGTTCGCCAAAGGTGCCAGGACTTAGCCCATCCCCCTACACCCAGCAAGCTCTTGTGCAACAGTTGAGATTCAGAGCCTGGATGCCTGACCAGTATACGTAGGTGGTTCCCCCTAATAGGTTTTACATAACCCACACACACACACTCTCACACACACACGTTGGAAATAAATCTAAATGCAACAGAGTCAGAGTCGGCAGGAAACTTCATGAAAAATCCTTGGGCAAATAAAATTTGCATAGACCACGAGGAAAAGGGGTTTGCCTTGACTTGCCTGGCCTGGTCTAGTCGGGTGGTGGTCGGTTCTGTTCTGGGCCTGGGCCTGTGTGAATTTATTTGAAAATTTATTGAGTTTTCGTGTTAACCATGCATAATTAAGTTTTTCCAAAAAACTGAAAAAAAAAAAAAAAAAAAATGAAAAAGCAACCTGCAGCAATGGGCGGAGCCTTGAGGATAGGCTCTTTGATTTTATTTACGAGGCAAGTGCATGACTTGTTAGGCCCTTCGCTTGTACCTCTCAAGGGTCTTACTCGCTTTCTCTTCTTATTCGGTAAATGAATTTTGATTAAATTTATGTTTAGTATGCAAACTTGTATTGGGTATACTAAGAATAGCCATAAATGCCAAACACAACAATAAATAACAGAAAATATCGAAAATTACTGAGAGATATTTGTTTACTTATGTTGCTAGAATGGAGAGGCGACCTTTAATAACAGTGAACATTATGTATAATTAACTTAGAAAACGCCGAGCCAAATGTTTTTCTTGTCCAATAGCCTATTTCTACTGCAGAAGTGATGTATCATTTCTCGTAAGTTTAAGAAATAAAGGAATTGTTATCATTTCTTTTATATATTTTGCCTTTCATTTCTATCATTTTACTAAAATTATGGCATTCGCACACTGGGCGAAAGCAAATTTAAAAAAATGAAAAACAGCACCGTCTGAAACACCTTGCGTTTTTGGTTCAGAACTGTATAAAAAATCCCTACTTATCTTTTATTTACTTGTATTTGCGCGTCAAATGGCCAATTTCTTTGCGAAAGACTTTCGATTCACTAATTTGGCAACCATTCTTTCAAATAAATTTGTATCCCGCGACAAAATTCTCCTCCCACAGATCCATTAACATGACTTCATGACTTGCCTTACGTTTTGGTGCCATCTGAAATCCAATTTATTAATATGAAATAAAATATTATGAAGGTTGCGCTTTCCTTTAATTATCAATTCAAATTCATTTTAAATCAGGGTTGACTTTTTGTGACATCGATAACATCAGGGTTGATTTTGTTGTGACATCAATATTTAATAATGTAGTATTTTCTTTTACAACACTGTTATCACTCGTGACGAATGGACACATATATTAAATACTATCTGAATACCCGGCGTCGCCCGGGTTTTTATGATTCTTAAGAGAGCGATTATATTTAATCTAGTGCAGGCTGCATGTCGGTATAAACATTTTTGACCGTTCGATCTTTTTCTCTATATACACGTCTTCATGATAATCTAAAATCATGAATATTTTGCTAATTTTGTGACTTTTTGCTATAGTGGAAATAGGCCGTCTACAATTGCCGTTTGATAGACACAATAATCCAGGCTCAATCCTCATCAATCCTCAAAGCTTCATCAAAATCAAACATTTTGCAAATTTCGCGGTTCTTGAACCATTTTCCGCCCATGTCTTCTACTTGGCAACCGTTCCGGGCAAGCGACGAACCACTATCCAAAGATTTACCGAAACCGCAAATTTTTTAATTTTCGCGGTTTTTGGACAATTTTCTGCAAATTTCTTCAACTTAGAAACCCTCCCGAGGAAGCGTTCGATTCATTCCCCAAAGATTGATTGTAATCGGATGAACGGTATAATTTTGCGAATTTCGCGATTTTTGGACCTTAGAAACCTTTGCGGCCAAGCGTCTAACCATTGACCAAAATTTCATCGCAATCGGATGAACGGTATAGTTTTTGAATTATCGCGGTTTTTGGTTTCCCGCCCATTCCTTCAAATCAGAATCTTTTACGCTCAAGCGTCTAAACATTCTCCAAAGTTTCATAACAAACGAACATTTTGCAATAATCGCGGTTTCTCTTACTTGGAAACCTTCCCGGGCAAGCGACGATCAATTTACCAAAGTTTTAGCGAAAAGCGTAAGTTTTGCAATTTTCGCGATTTTTGGTCCGTTTTCCGCAAATTTTTTCAACTTAGAAACCTTCCCGGGCAAGCGTTTTTGGACCATTTCACAGACATACTGTGAAAAATTCATGAAGATCGGTTCAGCGGCTTAGACGCCCATAAGGGACAAACATACTTTCACTTTTATATAGATGTATAGATGTACATTTTTTTTTTATGGAAAAAATGTTACATACCTTTGGGTATGTGATAAAATGTGAGAATATGTACATATTTGCTATAGTGGAAATAGGCTATAAGTCCGTAGCGATTTCATGTGAAATTCTGAACACGAAAATGAAAACGTTTCGGAATTGATGCGGAATTACTTTTGAAAAGTAAGTGGAATTGAGAACATGGCTGATAGTTAGTAATAAGAATATATATATATATTTAAGGCAAAGGATTCGTAGAGATTGGATGAACGATGTTCGAGTTAAAAGCAAAAGAATGTCTGCTTCTAGAGCATCAAAATACTAGCTGAGCATATACTCTCGCCGATACAGAGTGTACACTAGTTTTTATTTTGTAACTGAATATTTGGAAAACTATTGTTTATAATTGCAAAATTTTAATGACTGCTTTTTAGCTTGTTTTATAATTTTTAAGCAACCTGTTTTTTGTGGGTTCGGCCGTCACTTTCTCAAGCTTTAGCCCTTCCCGAAAACGCACCTCTAAAATGAAGCTCGAAATAAAAACTAAAAAATGTTTTTAATAATACCTTAACTGCAAAAATTAATCCCAAATATATTAGAAAATAAAAACTGGAGGAAAGTTAAGTTCGACTCAGCCGAAGTTTCGTATACCCTTGCAGCCTCCATTGAAAACGGAAATGCTTTTTCTATCTAAGACTTCTCTTCGGACCTGAGAACTAAACTATTTGGATGTCAGATTTCGACTAAACTTAGTGGAATCATGGGAAAGCATACCAAACTAAGAAATACGAACTTTGGAGTCGTTTCCATTGAAACCAAAAGAGTTTTTCTCACTAAAAATTGGATTTCGACCGATCGTTCCTATGACGGCCGGTTCCGACAAATGTACCAAAAATACTTTGTGCAAAGTTTGGTAAAGATAGCTTTTAAACTAACGGAGGAGATACCATAGATACAGACAGACGAACATGGCTAAATCAACTCATCTCGTCGTTCTGATCAAGAATATATACACTTTATGTGGTCGGAGATGCTTCCTTCAATGCGTTACAAATATCCGAAAAATTTTATTATACTCTCTGCAAGGGTATAAAAATCACTTTTTAAATATAGCATAATGCTGGGTTTATACTGCGTCACAGTGTCACATTTCAGTATCACAATGTCACAGCTCCATACGAATTTGACATTGTGACACTCTGTGGCGCAGTATAAACCCAGCATAAGTATTTTGAATAACACTTCAAATAAAAGTATTTTCCCAACTTTTTAAAAAGGGCCACACTAAATGCTATGTACCGACTAATCATCTATCGATAGGCAAAGTCTTAACAACTGTTAGCTCTAGCTGAGCATCCTCGTATTTGGTTGCCAACCGTCGACAGAGTAAGTTGTTCCGTGTCCTGGACCTAGTTTTGGGTGAAGTTAAATAACTCCGTGGAGAAATATTGATAATTGAATTATAAATCAATTTATATTCAACAAAAAAGGTGTGTGAAAGTGTAAATATGTAAAAAAAAAAAAGCTTGCCAAATGAAAAAATTTACATTGCGAGTTACATTCTTCTTTTCTCTATCCCACAGACAGCTGCCAGTGTTTGAAAACACGATTGAAGAAATATTGATAGTTTAATTCAATTTTTATATTCAACAAAAAAGGTGTGTGAAAGTGTAAATATGTAAAAAAAAAAAAGCTTGCCAAATGAAAAAATTTACATTGCGAGTTACATTCTTCTTTTCTCTATCCCACAGACAGCTGCCAGTGTTTGAAAACACGATTGAAGAAATATTGATAGTTTAATTCAATTTTTATATTCAACAAAAAAGGTATGTGAAAGTGTAAATATGTAAAAAAAAAAGCTGGCCAAATGAAAAAATTTACATTGCGAGCGACATTCTTTTTTTCCTCTCTACCACAGACACCTGCCAGTGTTTGAAAACGCCCATTGAAATTTTTATTTTCTTGTTTTTTAAATTTTAAAAGAAATATTGATAATTGAATTATAAATCAATTTATATTCAACAAAAAGGTATGTGAAAGTGTAAATAGATGAAAAAAAAAGCTTGCCAAATGAAAAAAATTTACATTGCGAGTGACATTCTTCTTTTCTCTATCCCACAGACAGCTGCCAGTGTTTGAAAACACGATTGAAGAAATATTGATAGTTTAATTATAACAAAAAAGGTATGTGAAAGTGTAAATATGTAAAAAAAAAAGCTTGCCAAATGAAAAAAATTTACATTGCGAGCGACATTTTTTTTTCCTCTCTACCACTGACACCTGCCAGTGTTTGAAAACGCCCATTGAGAAAATTATTTAATTTTCTTGATTTTTTATTGAAAATTCTTCTTCTTTTCCGTCTCCCACAGACAGCTGTCAGTGTTTGAAAACGCGCTTGAAGAAATATTGATAATTTAATTATAAATCAATTTATATTCAACAAAAAAGGTGGGTGAAAGTGTAAATATGTAAAAAAAAAAGCTTGCCAAATGAAAAAATTTACATTGCGAGTGACATTCTTTTTTTCCCTCTCCCACAGACAGCTGCCAGTGTTTGAAAACACGCTTGAAGAAATATTGATAGTTTAATTATAACAAAAAAGGTATGTGAAAGTGTAAATATGTAATAAAAAAAAGCTTGCCAAATGAAAAAAATTTACATTGCGAGCGACATTATTTTTTTCCTCTCTACCACTGACACCTGCCAGTGTTTGAAAACGCCCATTGAGAAAATTATTTAATTTTCTTGATTTTTTATTGAAAATTCTTCTTCTTTTCCGTCTCCCACAGACAGCTGTCAGGTTTTGAAAACGCGCTTGGAGAAATATCTACAGTTTAATTATAACAAAAAAGGTGGGTGAAAGTGTAAATATGTAAAAAAAAAAGCTTGCCAAATGAAAAATTTTACATTGCGAGCGACATTTTTTTTCCCCTCTACCACTGACAGCTGCCAGTGTTGGAAAACGCTCATTGAGAAAATTATTTAATTTTCTTGAATTTTTATTGAAAATTTTCACAGAACGAAAATGCAGAACGCTGAGCCAAGATATACCTCTCCGCAATACAGCAACAGCATCAGCATGGAGGAGATACTCCAGCAGCTGGCCGACTCGGATCAGGATGAAAAAACAAACCTCATTATAAACTTCATGCCTGCAGACTTGGATGAAATTGAATTGAACGGCCTTTTTGGGAAATTTGGACGTATTCGCCATTTGAAGATCGTGCGCAATGCTAAAACGGGAAGTAGTTTATGCTATGGGTTTGTTGATTTTGTGGAGCCGCATGCTGCGCAGTGTGCGATAGAAGCTCTCAACCGAATGCTGCTGAGGGGCAAATTTTTAAGAGTGGCCTTTGCCAAACCGCGAAAGGAGCATACGAAGGCGGCGTTGCCGCTAAGCATGACGGAGAGTTGTCTTTATGTTTCTCAGTTGCCGCTAAGCATGATCGCGCAGAAGGTGTACGAAATGTTTGCGGTCTATGGCAATGTCGTCAGAGTCAAATTGCTGCTCCATAAACTTACGGGTATGCCTACCGGAGTGGCATTTGTGCATTTCGATGACCATTTGACGGCTTCAATGGCCCAAATGTCCATTAACAAGTATATAACCGAAGGCTCCAAGAGTCCTTTGGACGTTATACTGGTTATACCAAATTTTCAGCCACCTCCAAGTGTCATTCCGGTCAATGCCCCGCCGTTTAAAATGGAACAGGCATTATATCGCCCGGCATATGACCGGTTTGAGCAAACTGCTCCAAGCATTGAGCCACATCCAAGTTTCGGTCCGGTCATTGATCCGCGAACTAAAGTGGCACCACGTCGACCGGCAGATGACCCGTTTGAACAACCTGGTATAACTATGAAGGCATCTCCAAATGTCGGTTTGGTATCTAAGAAGAAAACTAGGATGGCACGACGTCGCACGACAGATGGCCGGTTGGAGCAACCTGCTAGCAATATTAAGCCTCCAAGTTTCGGTCCGGTAATTGAAGCGCAAACTAAACCACGTCGCCTGGCAGATGACCCGTTGGAGCACCCTGCTCCAAAGCGAAAGATACCTCCAAGTGCCGTTCCGGTCTATGGCAATTGGTCAATGGAACAGCCACCACGTCGACCGGCAGATGACCCGTTTGAACAACCTGGTAGAACTATGAAGGCAACTCCAAGTGTAGGTCCGGTATCTAAGAAGAAAACTAAAATAGCACGACGTCGCACGGCAGATGACCGGTTGGAGCAACTTGCTAAAAAGTTAAAGAAACCTTCAAGTGGCGTTCCGGTCTATGGCCCGCCAATTGAAATGGCATTACGTCGCCTGGCAGATGACCCGTTGGAGCAATCTGCTCCAAAATCTAAGACACCTTCAAGTGCCGTTCAGGTCTATGCCAATAGGTCAATTGAACAGCCACCACGTCGACCGGCAGATGACCCGTTTGAACGACCTGCTAGAAAGATTAAGGCATCTGCAAGTGTCGGTCGGGTAACTAAGAAGAAAACAAAGCTGGCACGACGTCGCACGGCAGAAGAACGGTTGGAGCAACTTGCTAAAAAGCTTAAGAAACCCACGCCAATTAAAACGGCACCACGTCGCCCAGCAGATGACCCGTTGGAGCAACCTATTCCAAGGATTCAGCCACATCAAAGAGTCGCTTCGATCTTTGACCCACCAATTGAATTGGCACCACCGTCAGATGACCCGTTTGAACAACCTGTCGGTCCGGTATTTAAGAAGAAAACTAGGCTGGCACGACGTCGCACGGCAGATTGCCGGTTGGAGCAACCTGCTAGCAATATTAAGCCTCCAAGTTTCGGTCCGGTAATTGAAGCGCAAACTAAACCACGTCGCCTGCCAGATGACCCGTTGGAGTACCCTGCTCCAAAGCGAAAGATACCTCCAACTGCCGTTCCGGTCTATGGCAATTGGTCAATGGAACAGCCACCACGTCGACCGGCAGATGACCCGTTGGAGCAACCTGGTAGAACTATGAAGGCATCTCCAAGTGTCGGTCGGGTAACTAAGCAGAAATCTAATCTGGCACGACGTCGCACGGCAGATGACCGATTGGAGCAACCTTCTAAAAAATTGAAGACACCTGCAAGTGCCGTTCCGGTCGATGGCCCGCCAATTGAAACGCCACCACGTCGACCGGCAGATGACCCGTTGGAGCAACCGTCCAAACAGGCCGACCGGCCAGCCTGGCAATTGAACAGCCACCACGTCGACCGGCAGATGACCCGTTGGAGCAACCTGCTCTAAAATCTCCGACACCTCCGCTCTATGACCCGCCACCACGTCGCCCGGTCTTGCCCTGGTCTTCCCCAGATGAATGGTTTCAGCAACTTAATTCAGATTTTAAACCTTTCTTTAATGATCTTACTTGGTGAATTATGTGGTTCACACTCACACACACACCTTAACATAGCATGTCTTATATAGAGTTTATTAACACACTTCATAAATAGATAAACACTTATAACACTTTCCTTTCCTAACTTTGTATTAACACACACCTCACACACTTTTACACGAAACTGATCATGTCTTATATAGAAGTTATTAACACACTTCATAAATAGATAAACACTTATAACACTTTCCTTTCCTAACTTTATATTAACACACACCTCACTCACTTTTACACGAAACTGATCATGTCTTATACAGAGTTTATTAACACACTTAATAAATAGAAAAACAATTTTAACGCTTTCCTTCATTACTAACAGTTTTACTTACATTTTCTAATAATGGCTATCGTCTCTTTCATTCTTCTTTCAAGCACTCTGCAACTTACCTAACCTGCTGCAAACATTTCATTTCACTTTTGCTTCTTTGTACATAAATTGAATGGGCCAACGCTTAGCCATTCTGACCAGTTTTCTTTCAGTTATCAACTCCATCCCCTCACATAAAGCTATCTTATTTCACTCTCTGCCTAGCCCCCTCCTTACACTCACATCCCTTGTCTCAGTGTCGTAATTTGATTATAATTACAATGCAGTTTTTCTTTTTCCTTGTGTAGTTACGACATACCCGTTCCTCCTAAGCCAGCAGGTCCAGCCAGTGACCTCTGGCTCAGTCCCTGCCATTTCTCCCATTGTTTGCATAACCAAGTTGAGCAGCTTGAAACGCTTCAAGTGTTGGCCTTTTCCATTCATTACGTAATGTAGCGCGGGTTTTATGTCTTGACAGACAAACGGACAGACTCAGACGGACAGACAGAACCACAAAATGGCAGCCAACTCCAGCAGCCGGCAACCAGGCGAATGCGAATGGAGGAGGATAGAGTTTGCCGCCATGGCATTTAAGTCACGTAGCCATGTTGAGTAATGCGACACGTTGCCATTGATGGCCCGTTGACGATGAAGTGCAAGTTGGAAATAGAAATAGAAATGAAAACGCCATTGTGCGAGTGGCGCGAGGCGTGCAGGGCGCGACCCAAAGGGGGGGCAACCAAACAGGAAAAAAATATATATATTGTACCATCCGTGGGCAGGACACGACGCAAATTGGTAGGCCATAAGCGCTGTTTTTGCCGATACAAAGTTAAAACTCTATTTTCCATATGATGGCTAAAATTTTCTTTAACTTATATAAACTAAAGAGAGGGTAGAAGGAAGAAGGTAGAAGAAATGAGCCAAGTTTTAAAAAAAGAACAGAAATGAGATGGAGCAAAGATGTTTAAGGGGGTCTTCTCATTCAAAACCCGTTTTTTGGACCCTTTTTAAAAAAATTCTTATTTGAAAACGCAAAGAATAATTGAAAACTTTTTTTATTTATTGTATTACAAAAGGTTCAAAGTAAATAAAAAAATTTTTTTGCCTCGATACGAGGGCTGTTCAAAAAGTAATGAGACTTCAAAGTTGGTAGTGAAAAAAAGGTGTCGTCACGGCGGCCACGATTCCGGGTCTCCGGAGCGTCCGAAATGAGAAAAAACGGGGTTATAATCAGTATAGATGTAATTCTCGGGTGAACCTCAAACTTAATTTTGTGATTTTTTTTGACAAAATGGTGGCCATTCAAAAAAAAATTTTAATTTCGGGCTTTTTTTTTTGTAGTTTAGTGTAAAAAAAAAAAATAGTAAAAATTTTTTAAAATTATGGTCGAGGTTCACCCGAGAATGGTGACAATTCTGCGTCGATTCCACTTTGTTTCATGAAAATCGGTTCAGTTGAACTGGAGATATCATGGCCGCCAGTTCGAAAAACGTGGTTTCGAGATAAACGCGCTTTAAGTTTGCAGTTGCTTGGGAATTTAGGTCACATTGGGTCCCTAAAAGGACTATATCTCCTAAACTAATTCGAGTTTTCGAAAATCCTTTTGGGGGATATTTTTGAATATCCAGCTATAAATAAGCAAAAAAAAGTCGAAAAATTGCAAAACCAAAACACTTTATTGGAACCGCGCCATAAGGAAGAGCGCTTTTTTTATCGATTATTTTTTGTATAATCCTACCTGTTAAATTGAGTCCCATTAAGCATTAACGACCCCAGCTATGAATCCACAGCTGCAGTCGTAGACTTTACATTTTCATCGGGTGTCGATAGCGCTTTTTCGTTCTCTACATGGTGTTGTCCCATACCCTTTTGGTGTTATTCGGAAATTCAAATTGAACTTTAATGACGATTATGCTTTTATGCATTCCAATGATCATACACTGAAAGAATCGTTCCACGAGCTATTTTGTACACACTAATGCCCAAAAATTTGTTCTAATGCTATTTATGTAAATGCTAAAAGTAGGCGTGGTAAGAGATTATTAACAATGGGCGTATTCAGCAGATAAATCCGATTTACGATTAGTTTATGAATGCCGATTTTAAACGGCGAATACAGTGATTGCCGATTTCGATTGATAAATTTGGTAATCATAATTGGTGAGACAGTTTTTCGACTGTACGGCCAACTGTTAAACTCCAAAATTGAGAACGAACTGCTGAACTTACAGCGTTAAAAGCTCTTAAAAATTGTTAGAATGTGTTTTTGACCAAATGTAATAAGCCAGAGAATAACCTAAACTAAGCATTCAGAGTCATTCAACAGAGAATCATCAGAAAAAGTTCTTTGTTTTCCACACTTTAAAATTGATCAAAAAGATTTTACTATATAAAATTAGAAGCAATGATAATTAATCTGGTGTGGACGGATGGCTCAGCGGCTAGTGTTCGCGACCGCTGTGCAAGAGGTCGTGGGTTCGATCCCGCCTCGGAACATCTAATGAAAAGTTTTTTCTTTGAATAAACTTTACACCCGATCACCCCTCTCTGCTGTTGGCGCCAGCTTTGTAGTAATTAGTCATGCAAAAGCTTCTCAAACAGCCGTACGGATTCGGCGTTTAACTGTAGGTCCCTTTCTCTTTTGCGAAAAATTAGAAGCGTACAAGCCCTTTGGCCCTTTGGGGCTGTGTCCAGCCATTTTACATTACATTCTTGTTTAAGATGCAATCAACGGGTAATTGGCTTAAGCCATAGCCTAACAGTGGAAAAGTTTGATGTTGACATCAACAAATATAAAAATACTTGATCAAAAGTTAAAGTTCCGTCCCCACCCAGCTCGTAGTTCATTGCGGAAAACTCTGGAGTCCCGATTCGCAGTATAACCTCCATTTTCGAATGTCAGGGGAAAAAAGTGTCCAATTATTTTGCCAACTTTTCTTACATACCAACTTTGTATGTCAAACAGGTCAGAACCTTTCAGGAAAGTGTATTCCCCCACTTTGCTAAGGAAGGTACAAAATTTTCTTTTAGATAATGAAAATTCCAATAAAAATGTGGCCTTCCCCCTTTTTGCCCATTTACTGACACCGCCGCTGGTATTGAGTTTGCTTTCAATCTGGTGTCATGGGTAAGTGTGAGGGGTGTCGGCCATGATGTCCTGTGCGGTGCTTCTAGTGTCCTGTTGCCATTGTGACAAGGACGCAGAATTCAAGTGGCAGGCAGGCACGTGGATCAGCCCCACTATCCCCTGCCCTGACCTGCTCTCGGCCATGTTGTTTACATTTGATTTTGCGCATTGATTAGCGCCATCAGCTGGCATCGCGCGGCCACAAAGTTTGCATATTTATTATGCACTCAAAGCTCAAACATTGCGGCAAGCGCTAAAAGAAAACTTCCGAGTAAAAAATGTACTAGCAACTCGAATGGCGGCCTCAGGTGGCGTTGCCAAGCCAAAACTCGCTGGTGACAGGCATTGTGGTGCCATGCTCGGGCAAGTTTTGCATCAATAACTTGGCAATTTTATTGCTTGCCTGCGGATGCACCAGATGACTGCAGAGAATGGAAGGAACTTGTCTAATCCACCGGCAGCCAGGTTAAGCTCTTGCGCATGCATATTAGCTGGTAAATTTCTCAGTTCAGTCGCTTGCCTAGTTTTTGGGCTGAGTTGCGTGCTTATCGGCTGTCTGCCAGCTGTGTTTAATTAAATTGTCGAAGCATCGAGGCAGTCACCCGATTGACTGCTGCAGTTGGCTCACCTTTAAGAATGCCAAGTCGCTGCCAGCAGCCAGCCGCAGGCCAATTTGTAGACACGTAAAAATCTTATCACCAAACAACTGACGCCTCCATGCCAGCCATGCCCACCCATCACCCACCATGGCAGTTGCGATAAGCCCTGCACGTTGTCGTCGTTCCACTCGCATTTGTCGTCATCAGCGCTGAGGGCTGGGTCCACCCAACCACCGCCTCCAAGCATGCCGGAAAACGCACACGTAGCGCATATAAATAACATTTCGATTTGGCTCTATGACAAAGCCAAATGCCCAAATAACCAAAATGCCACAAATTATGCAGCCAACCACAGAAAGGGAATTGTAAGTCCTGAAGCAAAAACCTTTGCATAGTTTTTAAATAACTTTCGTTAGCTTTTTTTCAGGGAAAGCGTCGCCTGGAGTTGCCCAAGAAGAGCAGAGCAAAAATGACCCCGAACAGTTTCCAGCCTTGACTAAAAATCAGTTTGTTAATGACTCAAATGGTTAATTGTCAAATTTGTTTTAACTATTTTAATTTTTATTTGCAGCTTACTGCTTAGGACATGTGCTGTCCTGTACGTTTCTTTTACGCTTGTGCTTCCTTTGGCGGTATCGCCGCGTGGTTTGATGGACAGGAAAGCGCTCCTTCTTCCTGCCTTTTTCCTGAGCCCAAGAATCGTCTGCTTGACTGGATGCCGAGTTTGGAGATGGCGTTTCCAAGGCCCTTGGTGAGCTCTCCATTTTCTTACCTGATTTTTTCTTCCGAGAGTCTGAAGACTTGAGCTCTTGCTTCTTCATTATTCTCAACGCAAATGACTTGACTAATTTTTTTGTCCGAGTTTTCGGAGAGTTGAGCTCTTGCTACTCCATTGTTCTCAAAGCAAATGACTTGACACAATAACTACAAGGTAGTAGTTCAGTTTGATGATTCAATATTGCCACACGGTAATATCTTTTTTTTTCACTGTATTCTCAGTGGATTTGGCTGCAGCATCTATGCGAAGTCAACCTGATTGAGTGCAACAGCCTTATTCTCTTATGTCTACCTCTGTGGATCGACCAATAACTTAAACGACTCGTTGTGTATACGAGTTGCAGCGCTGCTTGGTGCTATTCTTGGCCTTTACAATCGGGTGACTCACTTACTGTAACTTGCTTAACTGTAACTCGTTACTGGAAACACGCTGCTTGACCAACTTTGCGTTTCAATCGCCGGATCATCGGGAGAGATTTTAGTTGTCTCATATTCATGAAGCTCTTTTGGATCCTGGGTTCGCTTGTGTGGGCGCACGATTCGGAGACTACCAGAATGATTCCAAGCAATGTTCACCAATCGCATGAAATCTAAGTAGCGGATGAGCTGTTTTTTATGGGCTTAATACCAACTTAATAACATCTTTAACAGATTAAACAAGTTACTTGACTTAGTTTATATTAGTCCCGATGATAGCTGTGATCTTCATATTTGTAAAAGGTTGACCCGTGTGACGACCGTTATTTTATCTGTTTTTATGGGAATTTTTTTGAAACGCGATTAAAACTTAAAACTTTGAACTTTTTACCATTTATTTAGTAACTGTTTAAGTACATTTAGCAATTTCTTGAAGTTAAAAATAATGAAAACTTTCTATTATACAGCGCGGCGAAGTAAGTCCTGTTGAAAAGTAGGGAAAAGTTAACTTCAGCTTTGCAGAAATTTTGTTTACCCTTGCAGTTGGTTTTTTTAAATAAGACTTCTTTTCGGACATTACTTTTCTATGGGAGCTATACTATATAGATGTCCGACATCGACCAAATTTAGTGGACTCATGGAAAAGTATAACAAACTAACATGTACAGTTTTTGAAGGCGATTCCATTTAAAACAAAAAGGTTTTTCTCACTAGAACTTTTTTTCGACTTATCTTTCATGCATTTAAATTTGACCAAACTAATAAATAGATATTCAAAGAAAATATCCCCTTGCAAGTTGCTCTAACAAAGCCATTTTCCGAATCTCTTGTGACAACTCGACATAGTTTTGCGATATAGACCAAATTTGGAGAACCAATTGTTGGAAAAGCTAAAGTCAAACTAAGAAATACATTTAACGCGTTTCAATTGAAAAGAGTCTCTCAGGTCTTTTCGACCATCGTTCTATGAATAAACCCTCGAAAATTTAGCGTATTTGTACAAAAGACTTCAAAGTTCGTTAGGTATTTTCTAACCGGTCGGACCGATTATTGTGAGAACCAACAAAGTGTTCGACGAGGAGATCCTTCATCTGCTTTATTTTAAAACTGCATTTAAAGCATTATTTTGTTTTTTTTTTTTCCACTTAAACGCGTTTATCTCGAAACCACGTTTTTCGAACTGGCGGCCATGATATCTCCAGTTCAACTGAACCGATTTTCATGAAACAAAGTGGAATCGACGCAGAATTGTCACCATTCTCGGCTGAACCTCGACCATAATTTTAAAAATTTTTTTACTATTTTTTTTTACACTAAACTACAAAAAAAAGCGCCGAAATTGAAAT
The DNA here is from genome assembly GCA_018904265.1 of Lordiphosa collinella. Taxonomy (NCBI): domain Eukaryota; kingdom Metazoa; phylum Arthropoda; class Insecta; order Diptera; family Drosophilidae; genus Lordiphosa; species Lordiphosa collinella. Next base: position 65,767 of record JAEIFV010000790.1, read on the forward strand.
TTTTTTTTGAATGGCCGCCATTTTGTCAAAAAAAAATCACAAAATTAAGTTTGAGGTTCAGCCGAGAATTACATCTATACTGATTATAACCCCCGTTTTTTTTTTCATTTCGGACGCTCCGGAAACCCGGAATCGTGGCCGCCGTGACGACACCTTTTTTTCACCACCAACTTTGAAGTCTCATTACTTTTTTGAACAGCCCTCGTATCGAGGCCAAAAAAATTTTTTTATTTACTTTGAACCTTTTGTAAATACAATAAATAAAAAAAGTTTTCAATTATTCTTTGCGTTTTCAAATAAGAATTTTTTTTAAAAAGGGTCCAAAAAACGGTTTTTTGAATGAGAAGACCCCCTTAATAATGGGAAACGGAATGAGGTTGCCTGTTCGTTTGCTTTACATTTAGAAAAGGCTTTCTGCTTTCTCACAACCGAAATTTGTTGACATCTCTAGACGGTTAAATAGGAAGTGTAAATAGAATGGTTTGAATCGCGAAGTCTGCTCTATAACATGTGGGAACTATAGGTTGACTGAGCCATTAAAAAACGATTTGATTGTCTAGCAAAGAAATCGTTGTCTTTTCAAGTAAAAGCGAACAATAGTTCTGAGCATTTTGCCATGCTGCCATGGCAACCTAAGATTTTCCACTTTAACTTTAGCATTTCTTCAAATTTTTGCAAACTTAAGCTACAATTTCGACTCTATTAGGAGACTTATATACGTGTGGGCGAATGTGTGTGTGTGTGCCCTTTGCTCTCTTCTTCGGCTTCCTCCTTATGGCATCCCATTTTTACCTTGACGGGCAACTGGGACAAACTCGTAAGCTACTTGAGCAAAATGTGTTGCATAGTTTAAGGCTGCTCAAAGGCAGCTGCAAGGCGAGGGCTATCAACTATAGTCGAGGAAATTACTTTTAACATTTCGAATGCCGTCTCCGGCAGGGCACTCCAACTCGCTGGCAGAAGGCACAAAGTATGTACGTATGTATTTATATATCAAAAAGGAGCGAGCAGCTGGGAAGAAGCAGCAGAAAAAAAAAACAGGAAAATTATTTGATTTTTATGCATTTCACTTAAGCAACAAAAAGGGCACCAGAGATGCGTTCCCCGCCCCAGCAGCCCCCACCAACCGCCCTAGACATGCATGCATTATAGATGAAGCTGCCAGCTTCGAAATAAAGCAAATAAATGCAATCAGGAATAATAATTTCAAGCAAAAAGATGGCAGCAAAAGATGGCAACTGAAGCTGGAGGCAGGAAACGGCAGGCAGGCAGTCAGGCAGTCACTACGAGAAACTTGAAAGTTAAGGAACCAGAGAGCCTCATCCACCCACTGGCTCTGGCACGGGCTAACTTTCACACCAACACTTTCATTGCATACTTCTCGGCTTGTGGCAGGCAGCTGTTGCCCGGTTTGTTGGCTCCACAATATAACTAATCTCGTTTATCACGATTGTCGTGTCACGCTCGCGTCATTTGACCCACACACACACGCGCGCACACACCCAGCGGAGTCACGTTCTTGTCTACTTCCTTGACCATGTGTGACTTGACTGGCTGGCGCCCACCACGTTCATTGTCATTGTCAACATCTTGTGGCCCACAGTCACACGTACTGACACTCGATCTATCCCTCCCCCCTGACCACAATTTGCATGTGGCGGGCTGTCAAACGCAGCCAGGCGTCTGCCAATTTATGAATGGGCCGCCGCCCTTAACCCTTCTGTCATAATTTATAAATTTTTTAAGCACAATAAAAATTGAATTAAATATAAATCAAAGCGTTCGCACACAAACAAAACAAAACTATGAAACTTTTTGCTACCGCAGAAATGGCCACATGGTGACCAGGCCAAAAGCCCCGTCACTCCACGCGCGCAACTCTTAAAATTGGCCACAAACCAAAAGTGCCAAAAAACGTTTGGCAGACAACAACAATGGCAATGAGAATGAGAATGACAATATCAACAGCAACTACGCTTTAAATTGTTGCCACTCGTTGAACAAGCGCCACGCCTTCCACGCAACCGACGCGACGCGACGCGTCGCCTCCCCCAATGCCGGCGACGCCAACGCCAACGCCGACATACGTTCACGTTGTCTTTTTATTGAACGCTCAGGCGACAAAAAACTGCCAAGTCAATGGCTTTTTATCCTGGTTGTTGCTGTTGTTGTTGTTGTTGTTTGTATGCAAAGCGGGTTGTGTCGACAAACGATTTCAACTGCATTTAGCCCGATTGTTGTCTACGGTGCGTATGAGCAATGCAACACTATTGCTTCCTGTTATATTTTTCAAGAATACGTCCAGTCCTGGGCGAAGCCCCCGAGAGCCGGTTCGGTTTGGGTTCGAAGGAGAAAGTATGGTTCAGAGTCGAATAAGGCAACAAAATTTGACTTTTTTTCAGTGTATTGAAAGGATGGTGGTGATTCTACATGTGTTTCCTGTGCTTAACACGAATCTTTTCTCACAAATTGTCAATCACGTCTAGATCCTTAGTAATTTAGTAATTTGAGCTTAAAGTGGCTTAAAATGCATATTTTGACCCTTTTTCGGCGCTATTTGTGGGGAACCTTTACTAATGCTTCAACTCTCTTTGATATTCTCGTAAGGTATATACTCCCTAGTTTCTAAAAAAACTATCCCTAATATTTTTGCGATTTTTATAATCGAAGATATACCATTTTGAATACATGTGCTCAAAATCATCAAATTGCTTACTGCCCAAAAATATGCTCTGCAAAGTCACTATAGTAGGCAGGCATTTTAATTTAATTCTTTTAAGCAGAGCTCGCCAAAAACTCCAACACTTTCAACGTGTCAGCAAAAAACAGTTTGGTTACAACGACACAACACAACGAAAACAGGGAGTGAAAGACAGTTTCAGTTCTGTATTTGCTCAATTCTGTTGCTCTCAGAGCAAAGACCGCATTTTTCATTCCTGTTTCTCTCCTGTCTTTACTGTCATACTTCCGAAGTTTTTTTTACTTATGTAAAGGGTGATTTTTTAAGCGTCAATTGAAGCGGGCTTGTCTGTATAGACATGAGCTTTAATTCTTAGCCCCAACAAAAATAGTCTAAAGGCGTTAAATCGCACGATCTAGGCGGCCAATTGACCGGTCCCAAACGTGAAATAAAATGTTCACCGAACTCGCCTCTCAATAAGTCCATTGTTGCGCGTGCTGTGTGGCATGTGGCACCGTCTTGTTGAAACCACATGTCATGCAAGTCAAGCTCTTGCATTTTGGGCAAAAAAAAGTTGGATATCATCTCACGGTAGCGCTCACCATTCACAGTTACGTTACGATTCCATCATCTTTGAGAAGACGGTCCAATGATGCCACCAGCCCTAAACCGCACCAAACTGTGACTTTTTCTGATGCATTGTAGCTCTTGCAATGCTTCTGTGATATTCACTCCAAAATCGACAATTCTGTTATTTACGTACCCATTGGCCAAAATGAGCTTCGTCGCTAAAATGGAAGAAGCGGCGATGAACTTTCTTAACAGAGCACGATTTTGATAATAAAATTCAATTATTGAAGCGTTGTTCGTTTGTAAGACGATTCATGGTTAAATTATAGACCAAACTGAAGATGTTTGACAGTGAAACAAAACACGAAACGTGCGTGAGCTGTTTAAACCAGTGTTGCCAAAAAGATAATAGCTAAAAAGTCACCCTATATATGTGGTTATTGTTGTAACGGCTGTAGACGAGAGTAATGTACGCATTTTTGTGGGGGTTATAGGAAGAAAAGTTAAGAGAGAAGAGTTAAGAAAATGAAATGGATGTGATGAGAAGAGTGTGTGTGTGTGTTCGAGTCTCCCAGGTCTAGTCCGAGGAATGCTGCGACATGAAAGGGTTGAGTCTGGAGGTGGTGTGGTGTGAGGTTGATGGGATCAGCTGGGCAGTTGAAAAGATGGTTTGTGTCATGCGAAGTTTACTTGCGCTCGTGTGTGTCTTTGTATAACGAGCGTCACACATACAAACAGCCTACTAAACGCACAAAACCAAAAAACACTTTTCGTAGACACTTATTGTGTTCTGCTCATTTGCACACAGTTGTTTAGTGAGCGCTCGCTCAAAACAGGTACTGTCGAAGGTTGTTGGATGACCGACACCTTTGTTTTGCTCAACCGAAAACATGTGAGGTTCGAGAAAAAGTGTTCCGCTCAGTGGGAGACCGCTTGTGCTGCGTTTGTTTCTGTTTTTCACTACCGCTGGTCGCATTGAAAAAAGTGTTAACAGTTTTTAGCGAGCTATGCTTCTTTTTTAAGGTCCTCTTCTGGTCTAGAAAATGTTTTTTTCGATTTTTTTTTATTCATATTTTTTTAGCTTAGATATTCAAAAACATTAAACCTAAAAGAATTTTTCAAAATTCGGAATACTTTCAGTGATATAGCCATTTTAGTGACCCAAGGTGACCCAAATTTCCTACCAATTGCAAACTTTAAACTATTTTTTCTCGAAATCACGTTTTTCTGAGTGGGGTTCACACCTTTTCTTAAGTTCTGCTGGACCGATTTTGATGATGTAGGGCTTTATGGGAGCAGAATTAACGTGGCTAAGGCCCGAACCTCGATCATTGGAAAAAACAATTTTTTTCTGTATTTTTTGTTCACTGGACTGCAAAAAGAATTGTCACAAATTCGATTTCTCATTTTTAAATGGCCACAACTTTTACAAATTCAATTATTTTTCATGATTCTGCTTCGTGCCATAAAGGCATTCATACCTTTTGTTTGCCTTTTTCCGTTTTGCTTACTTATAATGCTGACTCCCGGAAAGGTGTGAACCATCAACACACCTTTTTCTAGAAGACCCTACTTTGGAGGCTGATCTCTTTTGGAGCAGCCCTCGCATTCACACATTTTTAATTTTATATTATTTTTAAAGGAAAGCAGCAACCAAATACAAGAAACAAGATTACAAAATCTTTTCCCGATTTCTTTCCACAATTTTTTAAAAAACATAAGATTCAGTCGTCTAACTAGACCAGAAGGGGGCCTTAAAAAACATGCATTGCATAGGTATTGACCATCGGTTTTTTGATTGAATAAATAATAAAGGGTTTTCCATTAGGGACACAAACTTTTTATACCCTTGCTGAGGGTATTATAAAATTGTACGGATGTTTGTAACACATTGAAGGAAGCATCTCCGACCACATAAAGAATATATATTCTTGATCAGCATGACGAGCTGAGTTCATTTAGCCTTGTCCGTCTGTCCGTCTGTTTCTATGCTATCTCCTCCGTCAGTTTTAAAGCTATCCTCACCAAACTTTGCACGAAGTCTTTTGGTACAAATACGCTGCACATTTGTCGGAACCCGCCGGATCGGATGACTATAGCATATAGCTGTCATAGAAACGATCGGTTGAAAAACTAGTCTTAGTGAGAAAAACTTGTTTGTTTTTAATGGAAACGCCTCCAAAGTACGTTTTTCTTAGTTTACTATCCTTGCCCATGATTTCACTAAGTTTGGTCGAAATCGGATGACTATAGCATATAGCTGTCATAGAAACGATCGGTCGAAAAACTAGTTCGAGTGAGGAAAACTTTTTTGTTTTTAATGAAAACGTCCTTTTTATTGGCATATTCTTATGTTATATGCTTTAACACATTTCTACAAAGTTTTATTAAAATCCGATGACTACAGCATATAGCAAAACAAATTAAGGCCCTATTCTCCTTCAGCTTGCTGTTTTTGGACCTTTTTTGAAAAAATTCTCATTTGAAAACGCAAAAAGATATTTGAATTTTGTTTTTTTTATTGAATTAGTAATGAATGAAAGAAAATAAAAAAAATTTTTTTCGCCGCGATATAGGGGCTGTCCATAGATGATGGCACCGTCAAAGTTGGCCCTCAAAAAAAGGCATGGTGCTGGCGGCCACGATTTCGCCAGTTCTACTGAACCGATTTGGATGAAACAAAGTTTAATCGACGTAGAATTGTCACCATTCTGGCCCGTAGTAAAATAAAAATTTTGCGATTTTTTTGACAAAATGGCGGCCACTTGAAATTGACAAATCGAATTTGGACCCATTTTTTTGTAGTTTAGTGTAAAAAAAAAATAGTAAAAAAGATCGCAAAATTTTTATTTTACTACGGGCCAGAATGGTGACAATTCTACGTCGAAAACCCTTTATTATCTATTCAATTCTACGTCGATTAAACTTTGTTTCATCCAAATCGGTTCAGTAGAACTGGCGGAATCGTGGCCGCCAGCTCGAAAAACGTGGTTTCGAGATAAACGCGTTTAAAGTTTGCAGTTGCTAGGCAAATCGAGTCACTTTGGGTCATTAAAAAGGCCATATCTTCTAAAGTATTTCGAATTTCAAAAAACCCTTTTAGGGTTATATTCTTAAATGTCCAAGCTATAAAAAAATGCAAAAAAAAAAAGTCGAAAAAAATTTTTTGCTGAAAGAGAATAGGGCCTTAACAAAACGAAGCCAAGGTTCGAACCAAAACTTTCATTCACAAACCTTGAGACTCGTACTTTTGAACATGAACCATTGGTAAATTCTGGTTCTAGGTTTGCAGCGCTGGTAAAAAGTGAGTGGTAAATTGGTTTTTAATTTTTATGATTTTCCTTCTTCTTAATTTCTTTATAATTTGTTATTTTCTATCCTTCCATCGAACGACGGTTTCAGGAACACTTTCTTCGGCCCCTCTGCTTCAACCATTGTGCACCGGCTGCACTGCAAATGCGTTTCAATGAGCAGCAGCGGCAGCAGCAGCATCGACCAGGCCCGGACGGGCCATGTCCTGGGTCTGGCTCTGGCTCTGGCTCTGGGCTTTGTATAAAAGTCATATCCATTGCGTGTTTTTGTCGCGTTTTTTCAAGCGTGCTGTAATTTTTTGTTGTCCTCAGAATCCGTTTGGCTGTGTGCGTGTGTGTGTGTGCGGCTAGACGCATAAATATTCTGATTTGGCAAAAATTATATGCCCGTACGTGCGCTACCGCCCAGAGTCGCCAATAATTTTGTCGGGCAGCAACGAGTTTCGCTATCGAATCGCTTTTCTGGTGAACTTTTTGCGCCCGCTGCGCGCTGCTTTATGACAGCGCATAATTTACAAATGGGCCAAAAGCCTGTTGCATAAATTTAAAAAACAAGAAACTCAAGTTTTGAAGTCCAGTCCTTGAAAAGTCACTTTAAGCCGCGTGGGGATTCATTTGCATGTTTGGTAGGGGAGGACCGACGCGTCGGTGTGCTCGTCCAAGTTGTCGTCTTATCGCTGGCCTCATTGCTTCTGTCGGCTTGTCGTCTTTTGCTACATTTTGTGGCAGTGGCAAACGTGGTGGAGGCGAGAGTTCGAGCAGGCCTTTTTATCTTGTGAAAAGCCTCGGACTTGAACGCCTTTCAACTTGTGTGTTATTCGGCATGGCTACAATGGGATGAAAGTGGTTAATTTAGAGATCAAAATTACAAAGTTGATGGATTACGTTGGGTTCCGCTGGTAGAAGCGGTGAAGCTCCTTCACTTAGGCCAGAAATTGACATGTTGTGACGCCATATACCTCCTCGGTCATACCATTTAAGACACTTGAAAAGTAGAACAAACTTGAGTAGCACAGCAATTATAACCACAAGAAAACAGAAGAGAAACCCGGTTTCTGCCTAATGCTGTGAGTGTGTGTGCTTGTGGCTGTCTGATGCACACGGCAAAAGTAAAGTCAACGCTACAGACAGCGCATACGTATTGTTGAAGCCTTCAATTTTGCAGGAGGCAAAGGAGAGATAAAGAAGAGAGACACATACGAAGCTGTTGTGGCAATTTTGTTATGCGTGAATCCTAAACGCGCGGCAATGGCATTGCGCGAAACAACAACAAATGCGGCCAAAGCGTATAGAGTGGGGGCACCCCTGCTTTATACATTTTGGTTTGTTTCCTCCAAACCCTGTTCAGATTTGGGAAGCTGGTAAATTTAATTATGCCCCGCATTCATCCCATGGTGCAACTCCCCCTTTTACCATTTACGTCTACTGCATTATTAATAATTTTTCCTCTTTTGTAGATCTTCAAAAAAAAGTTTTCTATTTCGTTCACCTCCTTCGGTGCCCCGCCTCCACGTTTGCTGGACTGTGATTTATTTGGCTGGATGATTTATGTGGGTGCGGCGGACCTTCTTCTTCCACGGAATCGTCGTCGTCGTCGTCGTCTTGGTGGGCAAATGTTTGCTTGAGATGTGCTTCGCTTGATAGGTCAACTTGTGGCGTGGCGCAAGGGTTTTGTCTAATAACTTGTGGCACTTGCTGGGAATTTTACCAATTTGTGTTGTTTTTGTTAGCCAGCGCCGTTTTCTATTTTTTTTTTTAATGGGTTATTTAACCTTTTGCATGTAATCTCAATGCAAAGCCAGGTCGTTGGCTCTCGCCGCATGTCAGCGTCAGCTACACGAACCGCCTCCCACTCCACATTTCGCGCTTATCACCAGCATAATTTGTCTTGGCAGCATCTCCTCCCCCCCATTCACGTGCATTGAGAGAAATTCGTAGCATACTTTAACGGGCCCAATTGGCATTCAACTTGTATTCTCACAGTGTAGTTTCGCTGCTGCCAAATTGTTGTTTTTCTCACGCTTTGAGACCCGCCCCACTCCTCCTCGCCCCACCCGACAAACACACAAGAAAACATCGTTTTCGGTTCATGTCTCTGGCATTCCAACCCTGCTCCGTCCCCCGCTCCGCCGCATCAACCTCATCCTATACGCAAATTGGCAGCTTGCTGTTTTTGTTAGTTTTATTTGCCCAAGCAATTGTGACACTTTTTGATGGGTTTTGTGTGTGTGCGGAGGATATACAAAATATACACAAAATATCATCCTCCATGTATAACTTATAAGCATAATCTAAACAAATTGATCCACTTTGAAGCGTCGCAAGTCGCAAAGGCAAAATATGAACAAAATCCACACAAAAGAGTTTTGCGTAAAACTGTTAAAAGTTGAGCTAAAGCAATTTAAGAAAGTTGGTCTCAAAATTTGCAAAAATTCTCTCTCCCAAATATATGAAAAGCTGGGAATTATGTGAATGGAGAACATTTGTTTTCTTATGATCGAAATTAAATCAGGTTATAAGAAGCTAAAGTAAGATAAACTCCGTATGGAGTACATTTAAAGGCAACGATATGCTCAATGCCATCAATAGAGCCGTTCTCTGATATGGGGCACAAGTTTGGGAAGACGAGGTTAGCGAGGAAGCAGACTAACTGCAGAGATATTTTGTAAAACGAATTCTTCAGTTACCGAAAAATACGCCAAACTACCGAAATCTGCACCTCAGATATATATCGAGAACGCTTTTCGAGTACAACAGCATTAGATTACCGCATATTTTGTCTCAGTATATGCTCCGACAAGGGGAATGGATGGTGGTACGCGTCGCTTAAAAGATAACTCGAAGATCATAACATCATCCTCAGTGGAAATGCAACGCACTCGGAATGGATAAAAGGGGGTGCATCTCTACTCACAGTCATAACAGAAGAAATCAAGAAAGAACATGTGCACATGGTCAGATCGAGCAAAGGTGGGCCAAAAGAAGTCTCTCTATTGGAAGATGCTCTTATTTTTACAAATAGCCGCCAAAATCTAAAGAGGTAAATATTATAAGTATATATTCTTCATCTGTCTAGTCCACAAATGTCAAAACAGATCTGACTTTGGCGGCTATTTGTAAAAAAAAAAAATCTTCCAATAGGGTGACTTTTTTTGGCCTGGGTGACTTCTTTTGGCCCACCTTGTACAAGCATTTACACTATACGAAAGGGGCTGAGTTCTGCAATAACGCCACCAAACAGCGGACCATAAAGGCGAGAGGAGATATGCTTCGGTCAAATAGCTGTCATAGAAAACGGTGGATAAGGCTCGCCTTGCAACTGGAAGGATCTAGAGGACAGGCAGCATTTGATCGGAAGATGCCATATACTGCAAGAGGTGCTGGGTTTACACCGCGTCACCCTGTAACACTATTGCTTGTGACAATATGTGACAAAGGTTGTCACAGGTCTAGAGTGTTTACATTGACAATTGAGTACTTTTGGTGTGAACGATTTTTGTCATTGTCACAGAGCGTCACAATGCTACAACGTGAACCATGAACGAGTTCGCTTTCCGGACCCACAATTTTTCATTTTTATAATTTTTCAAATTAGACCTCAACATGCCTAAGATATGGAATAAAATGTAAGTGTGCTAAACCAAAAAAAATTCAAAAACTAATATTTCAAAAAGTTTTTCAAAAAAAATTTTGAAATCGATTTTCGAGTTCCATCCTACAAAAGAAATGCTCTAGTAGAAGTGAGTTTTTTTGGCTGTTTCCTCGTTACGAAAATTAGAGCCCCTTTTTTCTTAAATTTTTAAATCAAGTCCCATTTTGTCACCAATTCTCTAGTTTTCTTAAAAAAAAAATCAGAAAATTTTAAATTTTATCCTTTATCTTTTTTGAAGTAACCAGTCAATCGTTTTAAGGAGCAGAAACTGATGATATATTCTACCTTGTCAATATATATCTAGCGTAGATAGGAATCGATAAAAAAGCATTCCAACCCAATTTTTTCAACAATCGTTCATAATATTTCAAGGTCTTTTATTTGTATAGGCTTTTCACTGAGGATAGCTTTTTTTTTGAAACTATTGAGTATCAAATTCACTTTAATACTCCAAGTATCAAGTTGATATTTTCGAACGTATTAAAAGATACTTTGAAAATATCAAATTGATAATAGCTAGTATCAGGCTGACACTATTTTGTATTAATTTTATAGTATCTATTTGATATTAACAATTATCATTTTGATATTTTGACTGTCAAACTTTTGGTATCATTTTGATACTAGCTTTCCTCAATTTAACATTTTTATACTCTGTTCCAAAGGTACATAGATTATAATAAGTTTGTTCAAAAGTATGTAACAGCCAGAAGGAAGCATCTCCGACCCCATAAAGTATATATATTCTTGATCAGCATCAACAGCCGAGTCGATATAGCCATGTCCGTCTGTCTGTCCGTATAAACGCATAGATAGAGAGGTTTGCCATGTATGGGACATATGCTTCTTCTATCTGCAGGCAGATCAAATTTATTTTCAATTTTGGCCACGCCCCCTCCCGCCCCCGCAATTTGAAAAAAAGTCATATCTCCCACAGTTTAATAGATAGAAGGTTCTGGACATATATTCTAATCAAAATTATTTATTGATTTCCTAAAGGAATCATAAAGATCGAATCAACGGTTCTCGAGATATGATCAAAAGAGTGTATGCTGCAGCAGCGCATTAGCAGCGCTGTTTACCGCTGCCAATGCAGCATCAAAATTTATGTTCGTTGGTACAGAGTATTATATAGTCGGACTTGACCGACTTTCTTCCTTGTTTCTTATCAAGTTTAAGTACCAATTCAGTCATCAGCAAGCTGCCATTAACGACCTGTTTTGATTTTAGTCAAAGTGAATGTTAGCAGGCTCAAGGTCGAGGTTTGATTATAGTTCAATAATCAACCAGAAAATTCAACAGAGAATACATTTGAACATGAACAGTAGCTGTGGCTGTGTAGACGGCCGTTTCGGCTGCCGCCATGGCAAAGCCTTCGTCAGTACACTTTCAGTTGCTGTCACACCAACAATCCATTTGCAAATCCTATTTATATTACCCAGTCGGCGAATAAATTGTTGAGAATTCCAAGTGCACAAACTTGCACGAACTTTCAACTAGCTTTAAGCTCCGCTCTTTTTTAGGGTATATGAAGGTATATGCATTGGCATTGAAGGTTGTTCAAAGTATCTCTGTTGTTTATGGCCACTATTTTAATTACTGAGAAATTCGTCTCAGAGTGTGATTAAAGGATTTTCTGGTTGATTATTGAACTATAATCAAACCTAGACCTTGAGCCTGCTAACATTCACTTTGACTAAAAATTAAACATTTAAAAACTGATTAATTTTATTCTGTAGTCCTTACAAAACGTATTTTATGACCATGGGAAACTTTGTATTCTCATATTTCAACGGATTTTATTCAAATATAGAAGTCACTGTAAGGAAGTACATTATGCGAACGTTATTGACATATTAAAGGGCTGCCCCAACTATGATCATCCCAGCTCCCAGCTCGAAAACTTTTTTTAATAACGGATCTGAAATCGCAGCGTATACGAACCACGCCTCAACTAGAGCTGACTTTGATTCTCTCATCTTGGATAGTGCAGAAATTGCGTGGAGTACGTCCTCTCTTTAAAGTTATATTAGTAATTTACAAATGTATGCAAGGAACGATGTGTAAATGTTTAGCTGCTCACCTTGTAAATATAGAGCTTGTTCTCCATATTGAAATACATTAATTTAGTCTTTAACACGATGTCTGGGGGATTGTCTTACATAGCTTTTACTTTAAGGGAACCCTTTAGGTTCGCAAAAATTTTTTTTCGATTTTTTTTTTGGCTTAAATTATGCGTTATGGTGTTAAAAACATCCCCTGAAAATTTCAAGTCAAAAGAACATGTGGTTTTTTTCCAGAATTTTTTTTTGTGCAGGTAGGTCGGGCATAAAATCACATTATTAGCGCACATTGAGTATTTATGTTTTTCCAATTGCCGATAGTTTCGCTAGGACGTTCGATGATCAACGCATCAACGAGGCTGAGAGGGTCATCGCAACTGGGAGCGCTGAAGCTGCATGGGCTCGCAGAAGGGAGAGGTCCTTCCAGTGGGAACGTGACGTCCAGGAAGAGGGTAACCTCTATGAAGCTGGCGTAGGAGATATACTGTAAGTACTTTTCCTCAACTTACTTTTGACCGACCCTCGTATTTAGAAAAGTTTTTTCTTCCAAATAACTACATACTCTGCCAAAAAAATCAAAATACAAAAACAAAAATTAATAAAAACTAAAATATTAAAAATTAAAAGTCTCATTATTTTTTGAACGACCCTCGTTTTTGAAAAAAAAATTCCAATTTTTTTCCAAATTAACTGTTGTTTATGAAAAAAACATTAAAAACCACGAAAAAAAGTCCATTAAAAATATATTTTATTGAAAACAGTAGTTAAAACTTTAAACGCGATTATCTCGAAACCACATTTTTTAAACTGGTTGGGAGGATAACTTGAGTAAATGTAGACCGATTTTCAAATTTTTTTTTTTTTAAATACTTCTAATACCCACCATTCTCGTATATACTATATTTTGGATCGGTCAAAAAATGGAGGACCTAGGACCAAAGAAAGGGGTCAAAAAATGTCGATTTTCGAAATTTTGACTTTGAAACCCCGTTACTCCCCTATATAATGACCGATCCCAAATATCCTAGTATATTCGATAACCACATCAATTCTTAACAAAACCCCATTTCTACTTTTTCTTTCAGATGATGCGTTCTTAAAAAATCCTCCCAACCATGGACCTATGTTTTGAATTTTTGGTCAACTTTGAAACGGATCACAACAACAACCGATGCAACAACAACAACGAAAAATATTTTTATTTTCTTTCATTAATTACCTTCCAAATAAACTAAACCGCATATTGATGCGTCCTCATTTTTGCGTAATTAATTTTTTTGTAAACCCTTGCAAAACGACACCTGAACCTAAAATGTTCCCTTAAGCAAATTACCGCAATGATTGCACTAAAATCAAAATTGTTAATTTCAATCGTCAAGAGCCAACTGGTCTGCCAGCTCAGCTGGCTTCGTTTCACATTCGAGCATGACATTTCGAATTTTCGAACTTTCATAAAATGCGTTTGTATCAAATTAACAACCAAAAGATCATTTTGATACTCTCTAGGATTATATTGATACTAAAAAAACGATAATGGTTTTAGTTTCAAATTGAGACAACGTGTATCAAATTGATATTGATACCAATTTTTTTTGGGTGTATTTACAACCCGCCTCTAAAGGATCATGGTTGGGTGGGCATTCTTACAGCTCAAGGCCTTGTAGATTCATCTAGTTCCTTCATAGCTGTCCTGTTCCTATATTGTACCCGTAACCTGCTCATTTTTAAAATCGTTGTGTTCCCTTTACAACACTCGAATTTTTCTTATGAAATTGTGACATCAGCATAGGAGCTTCTAACTTGTTGGTAATCTTTCCTGAAACCCACCCGTCCAAAGAAAAAAGCCAAAGCCAGCGCGTGCTCTGCCAGAAGTTAGCTACCATCTGCTCTATCAATTATACACGTTGCATGCCACATTCATTTCCCAGGCCAAGTGTAGCACTGTGTAATCAACTTTTAACCTAAGCCATTGTAGAAGCAGGCACAGAGGGAAAAGATTTCATAGTCTTTAAAACGGTTTCAGTGCGAAAAAGAAATACAAGCCCCAGCAAATGAGACATCTTCGTGCTGGCTTAAGTGGCCCCACGTTGGGCGCCAAGCACACTCACACACACGCACACTGGCACAAGGAACCCCCCAACAAGCCTAAGAAAGATGTAAGCTTCAAAATAATTAAATTGTCAGTGGCAACCAGTGGAGGAGGCCACGATGGATGGCCGTGGATGGAGTAAGCAGAGCAACCCAAGTCATTAGAAGAACCCTTTGCACTCCCCCTGCCCCCCTCCGCCCATCAAACACACACTCGCACTCACACTCTCCGGGCGCCATCAAAATAAATGCCTGTCATTAAACAAATTGTCGCAATAAATCTGCGCATTTCAAAGTCAGTGAAAAGTAACAAGAAACAAAAAAAGGAAATAAAAAAGGGAAAACACATTCGGCTGGCGGCAGATTCAGACTTTAATTATTAGTTAATTTGTTCCCATACAGCGGAAAGCTTTCCGGTTTCTTATTTCTGCCGCTTAAGCAATTTTCTAATCACAATAAATAAACAAAAGTCAATCAGACAGGCAAAAGCAATTAGAAAATGGCCACCGAGTTAATTAAGCGCCATAAAAACGAGGTTTGTCCCCCAGCCGCAGCGCTCGAGTGTGGCGCGGGGGTCCTGTGTCTCGCCCGGCTCAATCGTAGATAGAAATCAACGAAGGCGCAAGCAAGGGCATTAAAAAAGGCGGCGCATAAATTAAAATACATAAAGGAAAAGGCTAAAAAACCAGGCCAAGACGACAAAAACGTCCGAAACCCCAGGCGGCGGCCACCACCACATACATCACCCAGTTTGCCAGATAAGATGGCATTACAAAGAGGCGAAACAAAAAAAAAAAAAAATAACATAAAGCAAAACCAACAAGGACAACTCTCAAGGCAGTTGCTCCTCTGACCAGCAGCAGCAGCGGCCGGGCAGGAGGCGGGCGGCAAGATGGCCAAGTTGGCAACAAATTTATGAGCAAATTAATTGAGATTGGAAACGCAAGACGCAAGAAAAAAAAACATAACAAAAAAAAAAAAGGAAAAGGACACGGCGTACGCAACGCTATGTCGGGCGACAGTTCCTGCCAGCCTGCCTGCCTGCCGCTTGTTATTCCTCGTGTCTCCTGAAGTCTGCGTCTTGGTGGCTGTTTTCTAACTTAATTGAGAGACAAGTCAATAAACAGGAAGCGAGTGCCAAGCTAAAAGTCAAAGCCAGAAGAACGAAAGGGAAAAAAATCCGAAAGAGGAAAGCGCCCTGAGATATGACTCTGTATGCTTTCCCCTTTTTCACTTGTTAAACCTGCGATTGAAACGACTCAAGGAATGAGCTACGCGTTGGAGATAAGGGCCTGATCTAGCACACTCAAGGAATTTACACCAATTTGTACTGAAATTAAGTACAAAACATTTTCAAAAACTAGCCTTTATTTTTTATACTCTGTGCCAAAAGGTACACAGAGTATGTTAAGTTTGTGCAAAGGTATGTAACAGGCAGAAGGAAGCATCTCCGACCCTATAAAGTATATATATTCTTGATCAGCATCAACAGGCGAGTCGATCTAGACTGTCTATCTGTCCGTATGAACAAACAGATCTCAGAGATGGTAAGAGATAGAGGTTTGACATGTATGGGACATATCGAGCCCTAACCGCGAGAATAACGTAACCGCCAATTCTTCGAAAAATTTGTTTAATGCAAATATGTTCTACAATGTCATTTACATCTATACGTCAAATATTAAACATTAATTATATATATTTACAGAGATATCGCAACGCACTTTCAATTATAACGGAACCGCCACATATGTTTTTTCTTGACCGCGAAAATAACGTAAGCGCCTCAAAAACCATTAGCAGAATAGCCGGAAACTAAGAGTAGCCTTAGAATTAGGAATAACAACAAACTGATAAAGAGAAACACCGATTTACGAATAGTTAGGAAGGCTTAAGTTGCTCTCTATTGATTTGGTCTTTCACTTTTTTTGTTCTTTTTGCCAAAGGAGTTTTTCAATTTTCAACTTGTATAAGTGTTGGGGTCTTCTCATTCAAAACCCGTTTTTCCCTTTTAAAAAAATTCTTATTTGAAAACGCAAAGAATAATTGAAAACTTTTTTTTATTTATTGTATTACAAAAGGTTCAAAGTAAATAAAAAAATTTTTTTGCCTCGATACGAGGGCTGTTCAAAAAGTAATGAGACTTTAAAGTTGGTGGTGAAAAAAAGGTGTCGTCACGGCGGCCACGATTCCGGGTCTCCGGAGCGTCGAAATGAAAAAAAGGGGTTTAATCAGTATAATGTAATTCTCGCTGAACCTCAAACTTAATTTTGTGATTTTTTTTGACAAAATGGCGTCCATTAAAAAAAAATTTCAATTTCGGGCTTTTTTTTTGTAGTTTAGTGTAAAAAAAAATAGTAAAAAATTTTTTAAAATTATGGTCGAGGTTCACCCGAGAATGGTGACAATTCTGCGTCGATTCCACTTTGTTTCATGAAAATCGGTTCAGTTGAACTGGAGATATCATGGCCGCCAGTTCGAAAAACGTGGTTTCGAGATAAACGCGTTTAAAGTTTGAAGTAATTTTTTGGAAAAAAAAAAAAATCAAAAATGTTTAAATGCAGTTTTAAAGAGCTGACAATTCTCCGTCGAATTCACTTTATTTCATCAAAATTGGTTCAGTAGATGTGAAGAAAACTGGCCAGGTAGTCAAAAAGGGCCTTTGAAAGAAAATCTAAATATTTCAGATATTTTTACTTACAAATATTAAGTCGGCGATGCCAGCTCCATACAGGCCACTTCTCCTCTTTTTTCGTAGAAACTCCTTTCTGCTGCCCTCTCTGCTCTGCGAGCCGTTCTGCCATGTTTGATGATGCTCGCAGCTCGAGTCTCTGATCGGTTCAATCTGTCTTCATTGCGAGATAGCTTCGTATTCGTATGTGTTTTTGCCAATCGCAATACCCATCAAACCCATAATTTTAAGTATGGGTATAAAACCGTCGTTGAAGAGGCACGTTGCTCCTGAAATTGGCCACTTCGATGGTGCGTGCGCCTGAGTTGATGTACTTGCAAGAAAAGTAACTCTCAAACTCTTCATTGTCATTAAGAGTATTTCGGAAAATTTTTAAAAATGATTATCACATTGGTTTTCATATGCCAAAAAAGTTATGTATTGTAAATGTGATCAAGGAAAAACTTTGAGCCGCGAAGGCTTCAAACCTAAAGAGTTAGAGTCACATTTAAGAGACAAAGACAAAATTAAAAAATTTTTTTAAGCGAGCAGAAAAAGGAAAAGATAATAATTTGTTTTTATGTGCAAGCTTCGATCTTCAAAAAGTATAAAAATACTCCCCACAGTAAGAACATTACATTATTTTATGCGAGAAAATACGCACATTACAATTTGAGTATTCACGAAAATGGAACCAGAAATGGATATTGTTTTCTGTGGGGAGAAAAAGATGGCAAACGTGGATGTAATGAGATTTGCACTGCCATCTAGAAATACCTTCTTATTCTAGATAAAAGTAAAACTGTAAAGAATTTGAGTTTATATTGTGATAGTTGTGCAGGATAAAATCGTAACAAAGCCATGTTGATCATGATTGCGTACTTTATGTCATGGTCCACATTTATTAAATGTATACAAATTTCGTATTTGTTACCAGTTTGTCATACCATGATGCCTGTCGATTCTATTCATGGTACGATAGAATCATTTACTCGAAGTCGAACAGTATGGCGGCACCTAGCTGAGTGGCTTACGATTATTCAAGTTTGAGAACCAACCCTTTCAGCTTATGAATGCATAGAACTAAAATATTCAGATTTTAAATTGGAAATTATTTTCTAATTTAACTTTACCAAAAAGAACAAATTGAATTTGAGCTTCCCCCCGCTTTGCCCAATTTCGATAAAGATGGCTTAAACTTAAGTAGGGCTTATGTCTAAAACGAGCCAAGAAAAGCTATAAAAAATTAGTTTTAGCTGTTCGTTATACCGCAATCTTTTTATTTTTCAGAGCTAGATATCAGTTCCAAAAAATGATTTAATAGCTCTTTGCGATAAGAACAGTATTCCCAACCAATTTCGTAATGAATACCTCAGCCTTCGATCTTCCGCAAATGTAAAGGATTCGTTCAATGAAACAGATGAAGAAGATTAAGAATGTTCACTTAAAAAAATGTTCATTTCCGACTCGAGGTAAACAAATTTAAATTTTGTCTTTGTTAAATAATGCTTTAATCATAAGAACTACGAAAATAATATAATAGGTAAATGAATACAAACTTCAAAAAAACGTCTTAAAGATGAGCCACAGTTTCCAATTTCAGCTCTTAACCAAAGTTGGACTGTGTCAATTATTTTTTACATTTCAAGAGTAAACCGTTTTTTGTCTTAACTTTCCTTTAGGTAACACTTCGCATGGAAAGCTTCAGTAATAACATTTCTTTAAAGATTGTCCTCAATTCTCATTTCGTAGGGAACAAAAATGGTCTGTCCAACGGAGAAGCTTAGACGTGCGCCCAGTCCCCTACTCTCTGCATTGTCCATATCTCAAGCTTTTTGAGGCGCATCGCGTTGTCCACATAAAAAATAACACGAGCACAGGGCGAGAGAGAGAGTAAGTGAGATGGCACAATGAACAAATAAAGCCATAAATCTTTGGCACTAAAATAATGCCCGCTAGTCGGGTGGTAGTCGGGCGGGGGGGTGTGTGTCAGGAATAGTGTGCCCTGATCGTTCCTGCAAACAAAACAAATCCCGTTGTCTACGTCATGCATGGCAATGTTATGCTTCAGCTTTGGCCTGGCAATTTGTGGTATGGCCACCAAACGCCTCCACTTGATCCATTATGCTGGCTAGAGGAACTCCTCCTGTTACATTGTTGTTGTTGTTGTTGTTGATGCTGTTGTTGTCATTAAAATTCAAGGCATACAAAGTCATTAAATTATACGCGACATCTTTTTTTGTGTGTGTGTGTGTGTGTGTGTGTGTGGGAGGATGGAAAGTGTTACAGGGTTGGGTGGGGGCGGAACGGAGGCGTGGCTAGGCTGCTTTGCCACTGAGCTGATTTCGCTACGATGTTGACGGCATCGTGATGCGATTAAGCAATCAACCAAATTGGCAGCCCAACACCAAAACTTGAAAGGAAATTACTTGCTCTGTTGCTGGCAGTGTGGGTGGGCGGTGGCAAGTATATTGTCGAGTGGCAGGGGAGGTTGATGTCTCTGCTACGTGGTACAGATAGAAGATACATATCGGGCTGACAGACAAACAAACAAACTCAACTCCGGCACTAAAGAGGAGAAAACTGCATTAATGCAGAGAGAGAGAGATAGGAAAATCGAGAAATCATTAAATGAAGCTAAGCGGAGAACAAAGGGTTAACAAGATGGTAAGATAGCGATTTCTATGGAATTGTGAGTGGCCGCAAGAATTGCTCAACAGTTTCGCATTGTCTACACTGAATAGGTAGACAAAAACTTGGCCTAAAACTGTAGCGTTGTCTTTTTCTGAGATTGAGAGATCAAATGGTACAAAGAACAAGAATCAAAAGCCAGAAGAATTCTTTTCAAAATAATTAAGATTAGAAAATCACATTTTCTTCAGTTTCTTTCTATTAAAGCCAGCTAGAGTTAGAAACTACCGATAGTTGTTACCATCGATAGTCGGCGATAGCTTTTTCCAAACTATCGATAGTCTGTTTTTTTCAGGGTTCGCTCTCGAGAGCCAGCTTTTGCTCTCAGCTCAAAGCACTCGGCTCTTGACTCTGAGCTGCAAAATTTGGGCGAAATCATTAGATTAATCAAAAATTAATAAAAATTCAATCAAAAAGCAGGATCACAAAGTTTTTTTGAGATTAATTTGATCCCAGAAAGATTCCTCTACCTTTCCTTTTTTCCTCCATTTTCCATAGGACACACCCACCGACACCAGTTTTGATATATTTAAAGCTTCTGAAAAAAACATCGAACTCACATCCTTGCAGCTTCGCAGTGAACACGAATGGCATGGCATCTCATCGCACAGCACCATAGCAAATGATTGTTGCCCCATGTCTAAAATGCTATTTATACTTTTACGCTCTTGTTGCTAATTTATGAACCCAAAGTGTGAGTTATTCGAAGACCGAGAGACCAAAAATGTTATTTCAAAAAGGTTGCTGTGAACAAAGTCAAGTGGAGCAGAGCGTAACAGTGCGAGAGAGAATGAGTGAGCACACATAGTTTGTTGCATACATGCAAAAGTGCGTTGATATCGGTAGCCTAAGAAGCACACACTGATAGCATACATTCAAAAAAGAGCTTTTCAGCAAGCGGTCTCTGCAAATAGGTTGGCAAAAGATCAAGAGCGAAAATACCAAAACAAATGTGTTTCTCTCCTCACCCAAACGAACACTATCAGAGAGCGTAGTTAAAGGATGCATCCGTCCCTCTTTGTCAATGTGCCGCACGACACCGGTTTTTTTTAGACAACAGCAATGAGGGGACCGGTAGTTCCGACCTCTGCTAAGAACAGAAAAAATTGATTGGTTTTTCATGTAGCTTCCTCAATTTTTATCCGTTGGAAGGGTGATACATTTATCTTTACAAAGACGTAACTAATATAGAATGCATAGGTTGAGATATATGATTTTTTAACTATATCAACCTCGAAAAAACGGGTTTTCAACCGTTATTCATAATTTTGATGTGCACGAAAAATTTGTGGTATGCCAAACACAATGATACATTTAACTATATTTACAACCTTCACTATGTCGCATCCCACAAGCTTTTTGACAGTTGCACCGTGTAATTTAGGCAAATTTCGGAAATGTTTTCATATGAAAAAACCTCAAAATAGTTTTTCCAAAAACCATTGAGCAAAGTTATATGCATCTTTTAACTGAAATACAAGACTTACACAACGAAAGTATATTAATATTTGGCGAAGTTGTGTTCCAAAAACAAAACTATCAGGCCTGTTCCCGTTTTCGATCAGATCATACGGAATCGGAATTGGTAGCTGTTCCCGATCAAGTTATTCGGTTTCAAAAGATTTGCCTAAGAGTCAGTGGAATGAAAAGTAAATGAAAATTTTCTTGGCCACGGTGATTCCTTGCATCTTGCAAGTATTTTTGTTTTAACATGTCAAATATTGTTGAGATTTTGAAGTATTCATTAATATAACAAGACTTCAATTTAATTTAAAAATCAATTTTAATAAAATTGTACCTCAGAAATTGAATGCAGTCGAAAGAAAAACGATCGAAATGAATGATAAAATTTGAAAGCGATTCATACATTCATCCGAAAAAGACAATCGATTTCAATTTCACACCAAAATTAAAATGATTCAGAATTGCGATCGTTTTACTTTTTCATTCCACTCGAAAACGGAAACAGCGTATGATCACAACATCCCATCTTCTCCTACGTAATATTCTTTGTTGAAGTCAAAATAAATTCTATAGTCAACCCGAATCCATCCTTATAACAAAATCAGAGTTCATCCATCAAATACAAAATGCTCTTGATCTTAGGCCATACAATTTTAAACCTGTTCCCCCAAGTATATCTTGAAATAAGGTCGAAGAAGGCTGAAAAGAGCCAAGGGCCATAAATTAACCAAAGACCAAGATGCTATTACTGTAGAACAGAAACGTATCATCACTTCATAAGAAAAGCGTTAGAAAAAGTTGCATTCTAAGTCTGTTTTAAACTTAATCCAAGATGTTTTGTAGAACGCGCTGCTCTCAAATTTTTCGGCATACTGTAAATACGAAAAGTACTTGATTAAGGAACGTTTCTTTTCCGTTTAATCAATAATGTTTCGTACTTAATTTTAGTAATTTCAAGAACAGAACTTACTTTAAATTTTATGTACAAAACGGTATAAAATAAATCTCGATCAATGTAGGACTATGCCAATCGTTGTTTTCTGAGTGTCGAATGCCATGCTAAATATCCGTAATGACTACGAAAGTTTGGCACTTGTTACCAAACCCCATATTTACTAGTTTTGAGAATTTCAGCAAATTTAGTAGCAAATTAGTAGTAATGCAGAGTGTGCAACGAGCGGCATCACACTTTGCTCCATTTCCGAGAACGGGCTCGTTCCTCCTCTCCTCGGCCCCGGAATTCCTCTTCATCATCCTCTCTCCATACGCGGTCAGCTTCGGCTTCCTCTCTCCATTCGGGCTCTTCATCCTCTCGCCAGGCGCGTTCTTCAGCATCACTGCCAAGGTCCGGCAGCACTCAAACCTCCTAGCGTTGCTAGACCATAAACTTGCTTCCCACAGCCGTGGTTCTTGTGAATAGGAGAGAAGAGGATGGAAGTCGGCGCGCTAATCGACCCGTGCGCTCCAGTGAGTGTAATTGATGAGTCGTTCGCATCGGCTCTGAAGCTGCGGTACGTCAACGTGGGGGAGGAGAAGGTTTGCACGGCCATGGTCAGTCCCATATCCAACCCGGAAGCGAGTTTTGAGGTCTTGCTCAAAATGGAGCCGAACATGCAAATTCGTACTCCTTTGCGTGTCCTGGGAGAGACGATAAGGGAGAAGTTTGACCACATCAAGCTGGCGGATGAGCATTTCTACCGGCCTTCGACAATTTTTATGGTGTTAGGAGCGGATGTGTATCCTAACATCATACGAGGTTCCTCCGGGGCAGCGGACTCATCGCTACCGTTTCGATGATCTGTCTGTCTGGCTTTTTAAACTGCTCCCCTCCTATTCCTTCTTGCAGTCCTTGCAAGGGGGAAATGTACGCCAACAAGAGTCAGCCAAATCATCAGCACTGATGTGACCGCCCGCCATTTTTCTCTCTCTCTCCTTGAGAGAAATTCACCATAGGCTTAATACACCAATACCACTTAAGTTTCATGTAGCTTTAAGTCAATCGATGTAAGACCGTTGAAGTGAACAGTTGAAGAGTTGAATAAATAGAGTGAAAACGAAAACCTCCTACGCCTACTACTGATCTACCCTGGAAGGAAGAAGTAATCTTGGATTGACTTAATCAGAAGCCACCCCCCGACACAACAGATTGCTTTTCATGAACCCATGTGGATCATGCGAAATTATTGAGCGACAAAAATGCTGTAGATGTGAATGCCGTATACATTTGAGATATCTCTGTAGTTGAAAATATCAGACTTGTGGATAGGATTTATATAAGACTTCTTCCAGAAACTTGGCAAATCACCACCAAGTTTAAGGGAGAGATTAAATAGCTTTTAAAAAGGGGCAAGCAATATGAATTTGCACTTTATCTTAGCAACCAGCTGAGATTCTCGAGACTCAAGGGATTGAAATAGCTTAAGATACACCGAAATTGGGTGATGGCTGGCAACATCGGCACTATTAACAGCAGAAAGACAGAAGGTGGAAACCGTTAGGACTTGGAATTTACTGTAATGAATCTTTTGTTGGGTTGCCTTGAAAGTTGAACTTGAATCTAACTACATATTTTAACATTTTTTAAACGAGCAATTGAATATTTCGAGAAATTAATTTACGTCTAGTATACCAAGGAAGTGTCCTCGAAATAAAGAGTGAAAAAAGACATACAAGAAATCATAAAAAACCTTGGTAGCATCCTCGATGTTTAAAGATGAATCCAGAGAGAACCAATGGCAACCAAGCAGCGTCTTTTAAAGAGCTGAGAAATCCGCCTTGCGAAGGCAAAACTGTTTTGTGTCTGGTGCAGGGAGAACTGGGATGCTTGCAGTAATGTAGAATGGATATACATACTCTGGTATAGATAGCGGCGGTACCTTGGATACAACAATATTAGGAGTAACACTCACTCAAATTTGCCTTTGAAGCCTTGCAAAAATATCGGTAAATTTTATTTGTATATTTGACAAAGTTAAGAAATACAAAAAAAAAACCTTTCGAATTGGCTCCTCCTCGATCTTTAGACTCTTCACATGGTGGTTGAGTCCGGTGACTGGAAAACTGGTTGAAGCTCCGACGCTAACTCGGCTGAAATACTTCTCAACTTAATGGGATGATCACCGCCTTCGGGCACATATGATACCATTGCGTCCATCGCGAGATCAACACTTATAGCATCCCTGTAGCGTACAAAAGCGACGCATTCATTTCTGCCCGCAGTCTTTATGCGCCGCATGCTCGCCATCAAAATTTCGCCGTAGATATTAAAGAGATTGCCCACCATTTCCAAAGTCATGGACATAGGTAAGCGCGAAACGCTCAAATCGGTAGTCGACTCCCTATTAAACCCACGAGTGGAAAGGGCAACCAAAAGCCGTACACCACCAATTTCAAGGCCGTCCAGATCGCCTTGCGCTTCCTCGGCATCACGAGAATGCTTGAACGTAACGTACCCGTACCTTAAGCTCATTCCAGTCTCGATATTATAAAAGATCTTGGTGCGGAGTATTTTGCCATATGGGGCAACCATTTCGCGTAGGTCCGCAGCGCGCATATTCCGCGGCAAGTAGTTAATTATCAAAGTTGAACTCTTGGGAACGGGTATGCGTACGATCTGTATGGGAATTTCCGGGGGCATTTCCTGGTATGGTGATGATGGATAATCGTCCATTTTCTCTGTGAATAGTTGAAATGAAAATCGAAATTACAAACCACGAAAAAAAAAAATGTTAATTTTCACTAATGGCGCCTCCCAACACTGGCAGTTGTCAGCGAGAAGAAAAATGTTCATGCTGCAAATTACGATTAAATTTGCAAAACGTTCGCATGCTGCAATATACGACTAAGTTTATATTTACACTTGCACTTACCTTTATTTTTTAGTAACTGAAGTTGATTTATATATATATACTTTTATATGGTTCCCTCTCGGGCTTTTTTTTTAAGAAGACAGGACGGCACACGTTGTTCTCTCGACGGTTGGCAACGAAAAGGGAGGAGACTAGTAGATTAGTTGCAGATGACACTTCTTAAGCATTTGCTTATCGATAAGTATCAGTTCGATATAAGAGGATTTTAGTGTTGCCTATGGTAAGGTCACACTGATTTGACAACCGCTTGTATTCAAAATGCGATTATTAAATTCAAGTTCAAGCAATTAAATAGTCACCTCACAGAATCCCAGGTCGCATAAGGTACAACCACGAATATGCAGCTGGAAATGGTTCTTGGAAGACACTCAAAATAAATCGAATTTAACAATAAAAATTTTAAATAATTGCTATTTTTTGTTCTCTTTTGTTGCGTCACGGTTTTGCTTCCAATTTGTTTGGATGTAGTCCAAAAAAATGTGCTGCAAGTTATACCCTTGTTCCACTGGCACATTCTTCAGGTCATTCTCTGGATGAGCTAAATGACCTCATTCTTTCTGTGTATTTCCCCATAAGACATAAATGTCCATCCGTCACGGCTGATCAAGCCAAAATAATCTAGCCTTTTCCCGCAAAAAGCTAGATTTTCTATCGATATGCTATCGAATTCAACGTAGTCACTAATAGGAACAGCTGTTGGTCAGTGGCGTTGCCATGGGTGGAGAGGGTTTTAGCTCAGGAATAGAATGGCTTAACTGAATTGGAAATGTTTATGGCCCCCTTTATTGAAAACTGACTACGCCCATGGGTTCTGCATGACCAAGGTAAACGCCAGTTTTTCTTTCTTTCTTATAGAATGTAAAATAGCCATCATATTTCTTATGAATGCATGCCGAAAATTGGGACAACCGTAAGAGCATGCTCCTTGACATCTGGAAGGCGAACTTTGACACACAATAGAATGCAAAGCAATCCAACCAGCTGATTTTTGTTTACATTAGTGTGACCGTAAAGCTCATCTGTCAGTGGAACAAGGAACATTCACTTTTTGAGAATGATCTCTTGAATGTGCCAGTGGAATAAGGGTATTATTTATTTTCAATTTAGTTTTACCAATTCGTGGCAATGCTATGTATATTTATTTTCTCTTCTGGAAATCAAGATAATGTATGACACTGCTCATCAACTGTTCAAATCTGTTTTTTATACCCTTGCACAGTGGGCCCAATATCAAAATAATTGGCATTAAGTCGAATATTTCAGATATCGAGCTGAAACTTGGTATATTTGCTAAATATAGCAATCTTAATATTTAGACCATATTATAAGTTAATTTGACCACGCCTACGCCGACCGCCCATATATGACAACAAGACAAAGTTTTGAGAGCTGTGTATAAAAAGCTATTGAATTTGAAAGGCAATTGGGTTTTTTTTTTATTTTTTAAGTAAATAGGTGGCCGCTGTGCAAGAGGTCGTGGGTTCGATCCTGCCTCGGAACATCTAAT
The DNA here is from genome assembly GCA_018904265.1 of Lordiphosa collinella. Taxonomy (NCBI): domain Eukaryota; kingdom Metazoa; phylum Arthropoda; class Insecta; order Diptera; family Drosophilidae; genus Lordiphosa; species Lordiphosa collinella. Next base: position 92,333 of record JAEIFV010000790.1, read on the forward strand.
GAAAAGTTTTATCTTTGAATAAACTTTACACCCGGTCACCCCTCTCTGCTGTTGGCGCCAGCTTTGTAGTAATTAGCCATGAAAAGCTTTTCAAACTGCCGTTCGGATTCGGCGTTAAACTGTAGGTCCCTTTCTCTTGTGCGAAAATTAGAAGTGCACAAGCCAAGAGATTGAAAGAAGCTCGGCTTTGGCCCTTTGGGGCTGTGTCAACTTGACAAGCCATTTTACTTACATTACTTAAGTAAACAATGGTAAATATAAAAATGTATAATAAATTTTTTGGATAATCGGCGATTATAATAACAAAATTATTACATAATAATAGGCCTTACATCAATTTAAGCTCATCTAAAAGTTTAAAGAACGACAAGACCCGCAAAAGCCCGCAAACAGGATTAATATTACCTTTTAGTGCACACTCTCTACTTTATTTTAACATATACTATTTTTGATTTTTTAGCTATTATCTTTTTGGCAACACTGGTTTAAACAGCGCACGTTTCGTGTTTTGTTTCACTGTCAAACATCTTCAGTTTGGTCTATAATTTAACCATGAATCGTCTTACAAACGAACAACGCTTGCAAATTATGAAATTATCAAATGCGTGCCGTTAAGAAAGTTCATCGCGCGCTTCTTCCATTTTATGGTCAGTTTAATCGACCCACTCGGCTATTCGGGCTATTGTGACTAAATTTCGCACCAAATTTACATTGTTGGACATTAAACCACCAACACGCTTACGTAGAGTGCGAACTGAAGAAAATATCGCAGCTGTATCGGCCAGTGTTAATGATGACCATCAATTATCGATTCGTCGCCGTTCGCAGCAATTGGGCCTCTGTTACTCAACAACGTGGAAAATTTTGCGGAAGGATTTAGGTGTGAAGCCTTTCAAAATACAGCTGGTGCAAGAATTGAAGCCGAACGACCTACCGCAACGTAGAATTTTTGGTGAATGGGCTCTTGGAAAGTTGGCCGAAGATCCACTTTTTTACCGAAAAATTGTGTTCAGCGACGAAGCTCATTTTTGGCTCAATGGGTACATAAATAAGCAGAATTGTCGATTTTGAAGTGAATATCAGCCAGAAGCATTGCAAGAGCTACCAATGCATCCAGAAAAAGTCACAGTTTGGTGCGGTTTATGGGCTGGTGGCATCATTGGACCGAACTTCTTCAAAGATGATGCGAATCGTAACGTAAATGTGAATGGTGAGCGCTACCGTGAGATGATATCCAACTTTTTTTTGCCCAAAATGCAAGAGCTTGACTTGCATGACATGTGGTTTCAACAAGACGGTGCCACATGCCACACAGCACGCGCAACAATGGACTTATTGAGAGGCGAGTTCGGTGAACATTTTATTTCACGTTCGGGACCGGTCAATTGGCCGCCTAGATCGTGCGATTTAACGCCTTTAGACTATTTTTTGTGGGGTTATGTTAAAAGCTCATGTCTATACAGACAAGCCCGCTTCAATTGACGCATTGGAAGACAACATTGAAGCATTTATTCGTGAGATACCGGCCGAAATGTTGGAAAGAGTATGCAAAAAGTTGACTAAGCGGATGGACCATTTGAGGCGCAGTCACGGTCAACATTTGCATGAAATAATCTTCAAACATTAAATTACATGGACCGTACTATCGATTCAAATAAAGATTTCATGCATTTTTCTGAATTTTATGTGTTTTTTTTTTAAAAAACTTTCCTATAGCTCTTAAAAAATCACCCTTTATATACTCGATACGCAAAACTTGATACACAGCACTCGATACTCAGTACTTAATTCTAAAAACTCGAATTAAATTACTCGATTGTAAGTACTCTGTTCTCAGTATTCGATATCTAGTACCGTATTCCAAGTACTTGATACTCAGTGTTTGACACTAAGTACTCGATGCTCAGTTTTTGATAATCAGTGCTCGATACTTGTTACTCGATACTCTGTATTCGATACTCAGCACTCGATACTCAGTACTTCGTTGTTGATACTCAGTACTCGATTCTAAGTACTCAATACTCTGTATGCGATACTTACTACTTATTTAAAGGTTCTCGAAACTAAGAAATCGATCCTAAGTACTCGATACTGCGTACTCGTTTCTCAGTTTTCGATACCAAGTACTGTATTCTAAGTACTTGATACTAAGTGCTCGATACTAAGTACTCGATACTTAGTTGTTGATACGTACTCGTTTTAAGTACTCAACACTCCGTATTTGATATTCAGTACTCGTTTCTAAGTACTCAATACTCTGTATTCGATACTTACTACTTATTTCAAGGTACTCGAAACTAAGTAATCGATCCTAAGTACTCGGGACTCATTACTCGATACCTACTACTGGATTCTAAGTACTCGATACAAGTACTCGATACTAAGTGCTCGATTCTAAGTACTATATACTCAGTAATCGATACTTAAAACTCGATTCTAAGTGATCTTGATGCGTAACGCTGAAACCAAATTTTACCCCTACTAAAATTTTCCGTACCGAAACTAAAGATGTTTCACGTTGAAAAGATCCATTAAGAACCATTTGCAATGGATATATGCAAACTTCCATCAGCTTGAGTGCCTGCAATATTTTGTTAACAAGACGTGAGATGCTGCCACGACACAAAAGTATCCCATACCAGCCTATCAGAACTATCGTACCTGAATTGAAAAGTGTAGACCAGCGATGTTCCTTCATAGCTCCCAGGGGCCGAGCGCAATCGGCTATTTACACGCACACAAGCCGACCGCATGCCGAAATCGGGCTTATGAGCGTAAGCAGAGCTCTCTTTGCCTTCATTCGCTGCCCAGCCGTCGTTGAGGGCAGTTCAAAGCTGGGCTGTGTCGCTTTGATATCGCACACCAACACACTCTCACTTTTTGGCCTCGCTCTTCTTGAACATAGCTGGTGTAGACCCAGTGTAGCTCCGATCTTGCATAATCAGTTTCTCAGTTTTGAGAGAAGTACCCCCATATTCAGTCTTCAAGGTATCTTACTTCCTTCGAAAAGTATGGCCACTTGAGTCTCTTGCTCTGCTCTGCCAAAACATGGCTTCTCACTTGAGAGGAAATTTCAAAAACGGATTTGTACATTTCACCTTCGTGTGTGTTCGTGTCTTGATAATTTTTTACACCATTTGATGGACTGCAATTAGGCACTGGCGGCTAACACGGACATGGCTTTGGCATGGGTTTCTAAGCTGCTGAGTTGGCCTCCTTCCACTCCTTTTATTTATTCTTTTTTTTTTGCTTATTTATAAACGATCAATCATGCCCTGCAAATGAGGGCGACTGCTGCTGCTGCTGCTGTTGCTGGTCGTCCGACCGTCCTCCTTCTAACCCGCAGCGACAATTTATGCAATGTGCTGCGGGGGGGTTTCTGGCAGCGCCATATATGGCGCATATAATGATATTTATTTTTTGTATTTTGTTTTTTTTTTTTTTGTTGTACAGCACCAACTGAATGTAATAACGAGCACCGAGCGCAGGACAACCAGCACCCGGATAGTTGTGGCACATATGAAGACAAGGGTCTGTCAAATACAAGTTTCTGGCGTGGCGGCAAGTGCCAGGCAAAAAAAAAAAAAAAATGGAAAGCAAAAAACAAACTCTCGATGTGGCGGCAAGAAAAATTGAAGATGTTTTTAAAGGCAACGTGGAAAAGGGGGCGGGCTGGGCGGCACACACTTGGCTCAAATTGACAGTATACAAAACTGTCAGAACCAGACAACCGGCAAGGCTGGTTTTTTTTTTTATCTTATATTCTTTTGCGGTGGATATTTTTATGTGCAAATCTTAAAGGGCCTCTCACTCCGCGCTTAAATTTGGCTTAAAACAAAATATTTGCATTAGTCCAAGACTTGGCCGGCACTTGTTGGTTGGTGCAGCCGAGTTGTAGGTTCTTGGTGGACAACAAATGAAGTCACAAACACACAGACAGACATGCAGCCTCGCTCCCTGGTTGTTTTCTTTCTATCGTTTTGGCAAACAAATGCGAAAACAACGACAAACTACGCAAAAAAGTATGCTATGACAGTGAGGGTGCGTGTGTGTGTGTGTGTGTGTGTGCGTTTGAGTGTTTACATATATTATAACGTTGGGTTTTTGCTACTGCGTTTTAGAACGCCACATTAACTACACAGCATTGGAGAGGACAACAGGACAACAGCACAGCCGGACTGGAGGCAGCGAAAGGCCACAAGAAAGCTCAACAAAGAAACAACAAAATGGCCGTCATCGTCAACATCGTCGCTTGTCGTAAGCAAAACAAGCTACAGAAAAAGATGACACAACAATGTAACAACGACCATCAGATGATCTAACCCAGATCGATATACTTCGGGCGCATATGCTGTTGCTTTCAGCATAGCCCTTCTCGCGCGTATAAAACTCACGCATGATGAAATTGCAACAACAACTTCTTATGTAGTAGTAGTAAAAGTATATTTATTTTAATACTAGCTGAATACCCGGCGTCGCCCGGGTTCTTATGATTCTTAAGAGAGGGATTATATTCAATCTAGTGCAGGCTGCATGTCGGTATAAACATTTTGGACCGTTCGATCTTGTTCTCTATATACACGTCTTCATGATAATCTGAAATCAAGAATATTTTGCAAATTTCGTGACTTTTGGTTAATACTTCCTATTTACTCGTCTACAATTGCTGTCTATCAAATCTTCACAATAATCCTGTCTCAAATCAAAAATATGCAAATTTCAGAATATTTTGGACCGTGTAATCTACAGCTTCCACTTACCAACGCCGGCATTGTAATATAAGCACTAAGCGCTTTCATAAATACTCATAAGGTTATTTTGCAAATTTCGCGATTTTTGGACCTTCACGGGCAAGCGTTGCCCAAAGTTTTATGGCAATCAGATGAACGGTAAAGTTTTTGAAATTTCGCGGTTTTATGACCATTTCCGGCCCATCTCTTCAATTTAGATACCTTAGCGGGCAAGCGTACAACCATTCGTCTAAGCTTTATCAAAATCGAACATTTTGCAAATTTCGCGGTTCTTGGACCATTTTCCGCCCATATATTCTACTTGGAAACCTTTCCGGGCAAGCGTCGAACCACTATCCAAAGATTTACCGAAACAGCAAATTTTTTAATTTTCGCGGTTTTACGATTTTTTTGACGATTTTCGTCAACTTAGAAACCCTCCCGAGCAAGCTTTCAATTCATTCCCCAAAGATTGATTGCAATCGGATGAACGGTATAATTTTGCGAATTTCACGAATTTTGGACCTTAGAAACCTTCGCGGCCAAGCGTCTAACCATTGACCAAAATTTCATTGCAATCGGATAAACGGTAGAGTTTTTGAATTATCGCGGTTTTTGGACTATTTCCCGCCCATTTCTTGAAATCAGAATTCTCCATAGTTTTATAACAAACGAACATTTTGGAAAATTCGCGGTTTCTTCTACATGAAAAACTTCCTGGGCAAGCGTCGATCAATTTCCCAAAGTTTTTGCGAAACTTAAATTGTGCAATTTTCGCGGTTTTTGGACCGTTTTCCACATTTTCATTGCAATCGGATGAACGGTATAATTTTTCAAAGTTCGCGGTTTTTGGACCATTTCACAGACATGAGACATAGCCTATGACACTTTCCTGCTCGACCTGAACTTACTGTGAAAAATTCGTGAAGATCGGTTCAGCGGCTTAGACGCCCATAAGGGACAAACATACAAATATACAAACATACTTTCTCTTTTATATAGATGTTTGCTTGGCCTAAGCCGTTTGCACATTTATATAATAATTCTTAGGTTTAATATTATTTTATAAAAATCTTCAGTAACAATTTTGAGCCTATATTTAAGAGCAGCTGAAAGATAAGCCGCAAGTGTAATCCAATTTTTATACCCTTGCAAAGGGTATTATAAAATTGTGCGGATGTTTGTAACGCATTGAAGGAAGCATCTCCGACCACATAAAGTATATATATTCTTGATCAGCATGACGAGCTGAGTTGATTTAGCTTTGTCCGTCTGTCCGTCCGTCGGTCTGTCTGTTTCTATGCTATCTCCTCCGTCAGTTTTAAAGCTATCCTCACCAAACTTTGCACGAAGTCTTTTGGTACATATAGGCTGCACATTTGTCGGAACCGGCTGGATCGGATGACTATAGCATATAGCTGCCATAGGAACGATCGGTCGAAAAACTAGTCTTAGTGAGAAAAAATTTTTTGGTTTTAATGGAAATGCCTCCAAAATACGTATTTCTTAGTTTACTATCCTTTCCCATGATTTCACTAAGTTTGGTCGAAATCGGATGACTATAGCATATAGCTGCCATAGGAACGATCGGTCGAAAAACTAGTTCGAGTGTGGAAAACTTTTTTGTTTTTAATGAAAACGTCCTTTTTATTGGCATATTCTTCTTTTATATACTTTAACACAATTCTTCAAAGTTTTATAAAAATCGGATGACTATAGCATATAGCTGCAGTATGAATGATCGGTCGAAAAATTTTTAAGGAATTCGAGTGCTTAAAAATAGTCCATTGGTCTAAAAATATTTTTGCCTATACATTTTTTATATTTTGACGTTAAAAAACAGAGGCTCCTACGGGGATTTGAACCACGACCTCAACGTTCAAAGGCTAAAATTTTAGCCCATAAATTTTGTATATTTTGACGTTATGGACGTAAAAAATCGATTAATTGTAAAAATATTGTAAATTTGTAAAAATATAGACAATGCTAAAAACACCTTAAAAAATAATAAATTAAAAATAAAAATAAAAACGATGCTCCTACGGGGATTTGAGCCCTCGATCTCAACATGTATGTGTGTTCGCATCATATTCGCATATTATAATTGACTTAAACTTTAGTCCAAACTTTATATAAAAAATAAATTCTTTTGGAAGATTGGCGGATTTATATGGCAGGTAGGTGGAGGTGTGGTCCAATCGAGTCATAATTTTATTCGAAATTTACATTTGTTCGTTGAAATATAAGTGAATAATTGCAGTGCTGTATCTTTATTCTTTGACTTTTTGGCAAAAATAAGTCGATTCCGGTCACTGAGCTTTGGTGAACAAAAAAAACTCTCAACTCGCCATCCTCGTTCGTTTCCCCGGCTTTCAACATTCAAATTCCCCTCGTTAACTTTGTTTTCCCCCCCAAATTCCCCCTATTTACCATTGTGCCAGTTTCCCCATCCCTAAGCCGCTCAATTTCCCCTTTTTTCAAATTCCCCCCTCCCCCCCTCCACCTATCAAGATCGCGGTATTCGCACGCGGTTGTACCTACAACTCCCATCTCAAATACCGGGCCGCAATCATTAAATCATTGATAAACTTTGGCGTCATCCGCTCTAAAAATTTAATAGACGTTACCAAAACAAACCCAACAATTCCCCGCTGCTCTGCCCCATCTTCCAGGCTACCTCTGCAACCCCCCCACCCCCGCAGGTAAGTACTCGTTCCTTCGTTTTACCACTTAAATTTTTATTTCATTTTCGTTTTTTTTTTACTTTTTCCCCCCGCCTGCGGCCCCGCTGGCCCTCCTTCTGCCCATCCGTCCCAGTTTTATACGGAACTGGCGGCCAGCAACAACACGTATGAGCGTCGCCGGCCTTGAAGCGTGGGTGCTCCATCGCACCCTTCAGCTCCACTGCCCTCTCCGACGGCTGCAAGAGCCGCCACCTGGCCGGCCGCCAAAGCCTCGTCTATTGCCAAGGCTGCGGCTGCACTGGAGTTGTGGTCGCCTGCTTATTCCAATTCTTCCGGGTGGAATGCGACCGCCGCAAGGGTGGTGGCCACCCGCGCCCTGTTTCCTTTCTCGGACAGGATTGCGGCTCCAGGAATATGGATTTAAATGCCGGACCCGCCGCTTCTGCCGATCGCTGCTGCTGCTCACCCGCAGCTTATGCGTGCTGCGGCTCTGGCGGTTGTTGCCCGCGTTGTGGCTGCGACCGCTGCTGCTGCGGCTTTGGCTATTGCCATGGCCCAGACTCCAGCTCCTCCCCGGCTGGCCTGGACTCGGCGCGCACGTTCAACAGATCGGGCGGAGGTCGTGATATCCGATGCGGACAGGCCGGGATCTCCTCAATAATGACGCCACCTCTTCTCCCGGGCACTACTACGGCCTCCAGCTAGGTAACCAACAGGACTGCATGGTGCTCCCAGTGGTTTCCACGGAAAATGGACCGCTTGTGACGCGACACCACGGGCTCTTCCTCCTGGAACGGTGGCTCCTCCTCCAAGTCCTCCGAGATGATTATCACCCTCGGATCGACACGAGGAGGTGGCTTTTCCTCCGGCTTCAACCAGACGGACTACACCGTTGCCCCGCTGTCTCCCTCTCTGCCGCGATGCTCGCTGGTCGGCTCGGATCCGGGTCCACCGAGGGGACACCCACCGATCTGGGTGAGGAGCATACCGACGTGAACCAGGATGCATCCCCTAAGGATCACGTCGACACCGTCGACGTCCTCGATCATATCGGCTATGCGTCGAGGTCAAGCACGTCGTCTCGCCTCCTTTGGACCTGGCGCCTATTCAACTTCCTCAGCCCCTGGTGAGTTTCCGCCTTTTTCAGTTTCCCCTTGTTCTTCCGCCCACTAAACGGAAGTCAGCTCAGGCCCCCGGCTGGGTTTTTGGTCCTTAGCCGTGCGAGTATTTCCTCCGCCTTAGTGAGCTTACGCCGCCCTTCTCAAACCTCGCACGCCTCGCCAGTTGTACCCCTGGCACGGCGGCTGGAACCGGCTGGCTTTGAAGACTGAACAATCGATGAAAACAACGACGACACAAACACTAACGACCAAACTTTCGCACACTCACACAGAGAAGCAACCGGCATTAGATAAAAAATAAGCCAACCACGAGTAGCAACCTCTACCCGCCACCAACCCCTAGTTCTTCCACCCCACCCTACCCCAAATTCCAACTTCTTAAAACTCTTGTTATTTCTAAGGAATCATTCTTACAAAACAGAAAAAGGAGAAAAACAAGATTAAAAAAATAGGAAAATCTCTATCAAGTAAGGACATGATTAACAAATATTAAATATTAAATGGGAAAAGAAAAAGACTGGTGGTTACCAAAGTTAAAGTACGTGTGAACCCGAGTCCATCACTCACAGCCTGTGCAACGACCCCAACCTGAAGAAATTTCATAATGGGAATCAAAACAGCACACAAAAAAAAAATAGAAAATTAAAAAAATCAAAAAACACGAGAACCACAAAAACGCTAGCCAACCAACCCACCCACCCAAAAAAAACCACCACCCCCCCCAGCAAAAACCCCAAAAGCCAAGCCCGCTGGAGAGGACCCAAACCACCTCTCGGCCAAAACAAAACAACAAGCACAAAACCTTCCCCCCCGCCCCTACCCTACCCCTATAAACTTTTTTCTCATTAACACTTAAAACACATTTTAAGGAAAAAAGTGTCGTTTTGATAGAAGAACGAAAAGTTTCATTGAGTACTGAAGAAAGAAGTAACTTAAAAGTGTTCTTCTCTGCAGAGGAAAGATAAGGAAGATAAGGGCATTGCCATCCAAAAGGAAGAACAAAGAGCAATCTGAATGTAACAGAAAGTCATCTTTAAAATGAAGTATTTTCGGGTTAAAAAAGTTTGTACTTTTCTTTTCATACGCTTCATACCCGAGGTACACAGAGTATATTAAGGGGGTCTTCTCATTGAGCAACTTTTTTTGACTTTTTTTTTTTGCATTTATTTATAGCTTGGATATTCAAAAATATCCCCCAAAAGGATTTTCGAAAACTCGAATTAGTTTGGGAGATATAGTCCTTTTAGTGACCCAATGTGACCTAAATTCCCAAGCAACTGCAAACTTAAAGCGCGTTTATCTCGAAACCACGTTTTTCGAACTGGCGGCCATGATATCTCCAGTTCAACTGAACCGATTTTCATGAAACAAAGTGGAATCGACGCAGAATTGTCACCATTCTCGGGTGAACCTCGACCATAATTTTAAAAAATTTATTTACTATTTTTTTTTACACTAAACTACAAAAAAAAAGCCCGAAATTGAAATTTTTTTTTTGAATGGCCGCCATTTTGTCAAAAAAAAATCACAAAATTAAGTTTGAGGTTCACCCGAGAATTACATCTATACTGATTATAACCCCGTTTTTTTTTTCATTTCGGACGCTCCGGAGACCCGGAATCGTGGCCGCCGTGACGACACCTTTTTTTTTCACCACCAACTTTGAAGTCTCATTACTTTTTGAACAGCCCTCGTATCGAGGCAAAAAAATTTTTTTATTTACTTTGAACCTTTTGTAATACAATAAATAAAAAAGTTTTCAATTATTCTTTGCGTTTTCAAATAAGAATTTTTTTAAAAAGGGTCCAAAAAACGGGTTTTGAATGAGAAGACCCCCTTAAGTTTTTCTACCTTCAAATGTTTCGCAAACTCGACTACGTAGCGCATGCACCCGTCTTAAAACATAGTTCGATGAAATGTTTATGTTGTATCTGCGTGGTCTGCGTTGCCATAGTCATTGGGTTGTGTGGTGGCGGTGGGGCGGGAGTAAGGGGGTGCTTGTCTAGCTACTGTGACCGCCCGCACTCACCCTTACCCTCACCCTCACGCCTGCCCCTTGCCAAGTGTGCAACGCATTTTTATGCTGGCATTTAGCAATTTTCTCTGTTCTCCGTGCTCCGTGCTTGTTGTGTCGTTGTCCTTTCGCTTTCCCTTGGCCGCCGGAAAGAAGCAGCAAAAATTCAAATTCTTATGGCCTGGCGGTTATACGTATAAGTATGCTCATATTTTTTATTCAACCATTTTCCGGCTGCCCATACTTGTCAACGTAATGATGCGTTATGCTTGGGACGGCAGCAGCTTAGCCAGAACGCGATTTCGGGGAGAGTTGCCAGCGGCAGGGCAAGTCTTCCTGCGTTGGCTGTTAATTTCCGCTTGTTGTTGTTGTTGTTGGTGGAGAAAGCGCAACTTTGTGTTTGTTTATTTGTGCTTTTCGAAATAGTTTTATGGATTTTAAAATGAAATTGTTCAGCCAAGCCCTGTGGCAAATTAATTTGCCGACTAACTTTCGTCCCTTCTAAACTTGATTTGCGTCTCTTGCCAGTTGCACTTGTTGTTTTTATTTATTAATTACAATTTATAATGTCACACATCCGTTTGCCAGGACGACAAAACATGCCCATGACACTCGACACGTTTGCCGGACCCAAACCGCAAACAGAACACAACAAGTCGGAAAAGATTTGGCCTCGGTCTCAAAAGTGAAGTGGAGGCGGAGGGGGTAGGCTTTGCCCAACAGTTGTCAACTGATGTGCTATGCGTGTGGCTTAGTAACTCGTCTCAGGTTATAAGGTAATTTGTTTTCCAGCAAATGCTCCCAAACGCCAGCCATGCACTTGAATGTTGGCTTAAATGCTAAAAAAGGCATTATTGAAAAATCTAACAACAAAACCAATTACATAACATTGTCTGCCTACCACCAGCACAGCACAGCCCTACCAAATATAAATCATTGTGTAAAATGCATGAAACATGCGTCATTAACATAATTATAATTAGGCCTGACATACGAATTATATTCAATTTTCATTAGTTTTAATATAGAATGCTGTGAACCCGAAATGAGCATATTACCATTTACATTTACTTTAAACCAATTACACTGTGCAACAGCCAAAGTCTGTGAAGGATGCGACCGACAGGAAAATAATTAAACAAATTTTAACCATGGCAATGTTTTTTGTAATTATCTTTGGATTTTCTATACCACTCGAACTAGGCTTGGGCTAGTTTAGAGCTACAAAGCATCATAGTTTGCTTGATGTATATTTATGGTTCTTCGAGCCGGATGTTAGATTGTAGCAAATAGTTTTGATAAGATTTGGTGAGAATATTAGAATATCATACAAAATCATGGACCAAGTCTTACGAGGAGACAAGATAGAATTAAGGACCATATTGAGGACAGAAATTGAATGATGTAACAAGAATTCATATAAAATGGCCAGTATTTGACGACCATGAATCATCTTTTTACGTTTGTAAATCCACGAAAGTGCAATTACTCCCGAAGGGGGTATTCAATAAGTGCCAACGAAGTTACGCCCCGAATTTCTTGATGATGAAGCGTTTTGAATACCATAATCTTCATCTTTTCTTCCTCTCTACGTTCAGTTATTTGTGAGAAAAGCGTGAGAAAGATCATAAAAATGTAAAAACTACACAAACCTGAAACACGTCAAAGTACTGAGGCTCCCTTTCAATAGAATGCTTAAAATAAAAGAAAATGTTGGCGTTATGGACCACCCGGTACGAGCGAAGCTCTTAACGAGGGACAATCTGATTTGAAATTACAATACTTGTTAAAGAACATAAAGTAGTTTTGCATTTTGAACTTCAGCTCGACACTACAGGCCTGTTCCGAATTCCGAACGTTTTCAAAAGTACGTTTACTATTTGCTGTTCCCCATTCCGAACGATTTGGATACGTGTTGACTTTTCGAACTCGGTTTCGAAAACCCTGCATTACGGGAGGTGGTGACTCCACTCAGCGCTTACTCCACTCACTACTTCCATGTACAGCGAAGAGGTGGCGATTGGTTACCCCCTAGGACATGCTCAGCAAAAAGTACTTCTGGTAACTAGAAAGTACCAAACTCAGCACCCATGTACTAGTGCAGCGTACTGAAAGGGAATCACAGAACCTTTCAGTGCGCTTCGCAAATTAAAATTTGAAATATAAAACCTTATGAGATTGCCCATAGCGCTGCTCTTATTTAATATACCACCTAAATAAATTTTTATTAGATTTGCTTTTGATCCACTGTGCAATGCTTTGCTGTCCTCTTGCATATGCTGGAAAAGCGCTCATGCGTTATGCTGATTTGCATATTAAATGGGCACACAATAAATATGTTCCAGTATGTACGAGAGTAAAAAACAAATGTTAATTAAGACATGATTAATCTAAAGATGCTTATCGAGAAAATTCAGTGCAATTACCTGAAACAGCAATTAACAAAGGGAGTCTTAATTGGTTTTAATTTTAAATGTGTTTTTATCGAAGAGAAAAGACTCCTAAAATCATGAATAAAATCGACTCGGCTGTTGATGCTGATCAAGAATATATATACTTTACAGGGTCGGAGATGCTTCCTTCTGACTGTTGCATACTTTTGCACAAACTTAATATATGAACTCTGTGTACCTCTCTTACAGAGTATAAAAAAATGTTCTAGACCAGAAGAGGGCCTTAAAGGCTTACACTCCGTCAGTACACTAAGAAAAAAATTCCGGTCAAAAATGCAGCCCTAGCGGACTCCATTTTAAACCATTTCGTTCAAGAATTTATGTTCACATAGCAAGTCCGACGTTCAGGGCCAAACACAAGCTCTCGTCACACTACATTACAACAAACAGGCGCGACCGTTTAAAAAGCGAACAGTTGTGCGGAACAATTAGTGTTCTGGTGTTGGTTTTGCACTTATGCTGCTTTGAAATTCCCAAGCAGTTATATCAATGCTGGCATGAGGAACCCTCTTCCTCTGCTCTAATGATAGAACCTGGAGGTTCTTAAATCTCCTGTTCAGTTGACCAGCCTCCTTTGTGTTGTTGTGTTTGACTATTAAAGTTATGTGAAAACCATAACATGACCTCTAGCCGGCTTAAACTTGATAGTTTGAATATAATAAATGTCTTAAATTCAGTCACATTGTATAAACAAAAGATTTAGATTACCAAAGATTACCAAAATGAGACCGCGATGTTTCCAAAATAAGACAAAAAGAGCCCCTAGTGGTCTGAAAACGTTACCAAAATGTTTCTAAAAGAAGACCAAAAGTTTGTAAATGACCCCATTATGTTCCCAAGTTGAGCCCAAAATGGTATTAACGCAACACCTAAACGATAATGAAAATCGAACAGCGGGTCTTAATCAGAGCGGGCAAACAAACGAAACGAAACGTTTCTGAATCGTTTCGTTTCGTTCTTTGCACAGAGCGAAATACTAACAAAACCCGAGAAAAGTAACTGTAACAAAAAATGAGTTCTGTTCAGTTTGCGTTCGTGAGAGCAAACTAAACGTAAAGCGAAATGCTCTCATCTTGATTTGCGGACAAAGGGAATCGGAACGATATGCAACGAGCGCGAATAGTTCGGAAACGTTTGCTGCTCAATTTGTATTTGTATTTGTATTGTTGTTTTTTTCTGTTGCTTACTTCTTTGTTTCTCTCAGCTTTGTTGTTGTTGTTGTTCCGAAACGTTCCAAGGCAGTGCAGCTGTTGGGAGAACAATATTCCAATCGTTTCGTTTGCGCTCTTCGGCAATATAAAGTTAGTGGTTTCGTTTTCCCTGACTAGAGTAACAGTAACAAAACATATGAATCGTTTCTTAGCTTTCGCGAACGGTTCGTTAAACGTTTCGTTTGTTTGCCCGCTCTGGTCTTAATATTGCGTTCATGAAATGACACCGCCGCTCACAGTTCACGAAAAAGCGGGATTACTCTACTTTTGTCAACGAATGGTCTTGATTTTGGTATATTTTTAACGGATTTTTTTCTGATTGTAGGTACTCCATTTTTTAGCGATTCCTTCTTTTGTATGCCATTTCTCGTAAGTTAATTTGGTGTTCATTATCAGAACTAAACTATGGGTTATGTGTTAGTTTAATAATTTTACTCTTTAGGGGGACGTATTTAGCAAACATAATTCAGTATTTGAACGGATGGCATCCGCAATCAAACTAGTGGTTAACCACACCCGATATTCTGAATCAATCTGTCACTTGATATATTTAAGTAAGCAAAATCACTTAGACTTGAGAGAACCACTTTTCAGTTTCGCTCTATTTATAGGACCTTAAACGATCAGAAGTCATTAGCGAAAGCCTACTGAAGATTGGATTTGGACATCCATGAAACAGTACTGTATAGACATCCAGCGCTTTTTGGTGTATCAATGCATAAGTTGTTTACAGTTGTGAACATTAAGCTCGTTACTCATTATAAAATAACGATACATCGATGATGATTTAGATTTTGACAATCGATTGGAATGCATTTTCACGCAAGTGTGAAACGGATACTAATCAGATAGCATTTGATAAATCAAAGCATTCAGCTACTAAGCGGTTCTGGGAAGTAGCAGTCTATAACTTGTCCTTTGCTTATTACAAGTTGTGAGGTTTCTAAGCTCAACGAATTTTGCGTCGGTACTGTCAGATAATCATAAGGCCTTAGCATTAGATCAGGCATGATTTCCCCAATTGATTGGCAATAAAGTTGATTCGGCACAGGGTCTCGGCTCATAGCCAAGAGCACAGAGTGAAGAGCTGTAGGCCGTTCGGTTCTAAGCTCATAGCTGAGAGTCACTGTTTTGCTAATCACATTAATAACGATCTCATTCAATGCATCATTTCATTCATCTTAAACGCAGTGTTATACAGTTGAATAAAACATGTTACATAAATAATTTGGTAGCGGAAGATTAACATCAATTGTGTTTCGTGTCTTCTGATTCGCCTTAAGAAAACTTGTTAGACCTAACACAAACCAACATGTTCAGAGTTTGTGTTAAGCCTGAGAAATGCTTAAATAGTTTCATTCTTCTTCTGATTAAAGTTGACCTTGCGAGCCGAGACCGTCTCTGGTGTGGGTATTATATGACCAGTCAACTTGATTGGACTGGCATTCTGTACGTCCATTTGATAATCACCCGAGTCAAAGAATTTCCTTGGACGCAGCACGGATCGTTGAAGAAAGTTGGAACGGATGTTCGGATACATCACTTTTAGTTTCTGCTCATCTTCGCCACCAGAAATGGAAACATCATCGCTACAGTTGGATAGATCTTCAAAGCCGGAGTCGCTGTTGCTGGACATGGTTTTGGTTTTTGGGTTTTATTTTTGATTTAAATTCGAGATGTTGAAAGTAGAATTTGATAATTGACTGACTCCAGAGAGTTTTCCCAATTGAGTGAAGAGTCAATGGCAGACGACTGAGAATAATATTTATTGTTTGCTTGATAATAAATTGCTTTCACTCTTCTTATGTCATTTCGTTTTTAGGGCGCAACTCTTGTCTCTTACTTACAACGCAATCAAATTTAACTATTTTAAACAAAGCGTGGAAAGGATGCTGCTCCTTTACTCACACACACACATGCGGCTGCAGCAGTCATTGTCATTGGCGAAGACACAGAAAATGCAAAACAATTTCAGGCGAATTAGCGTAATTGTCTCGCCGCTTCTTCTTACTTCTATTCTTTTGCCGGGTAAAGACAATGAAGCCCCAAGTAGAAGAAAGAGAGGCAAGCTACTTAATCCTCTAATTTGTGTTGTGTGTGTGTGTGTGTGTGCTTGCCACACCTCTCACTCAGTCCCCTTACCGCTTGGCCTGGGGCTTCATTTATATGCAAAAATGTAAACCAAAAAATCAGCGAGAATGTTAAATCCAACAAAATGCATTTAACACATAAAAATTTGCATAGAAAGTGGCTTCGGTATGTTTGGTATTTCGTTTTGTCTTTCCCCACTATCATCTGGTCTGCAGGAGCAGGAGGCGGGCAGCCATGAGGCGTGACAATTCAAGACGAAATTTTCCTCGAACGTTAATTTTATTTTTATTTCATTTCTTTTTTTACTTTTATGGTTATTTGTTTAAGGAGGGCACGAAGAGTGGGATGGGTGGCTGATTGTGTGTGCGCTGCACCTAACAAACCCCCCTCCAAAATGTTAATCTGTGGTTTCATTTTGTTAATAAGTGAAATTACAGTTCTACAGTTGGCCAAGACTCTTACGAATAGTGAAAGTGCAAGGAATGTGAATATATTTCTAGAACTTCAGATGAGAAAGAATGTAGTTATGGATTAGGTGCCTTTTATGCAAGTTGAATAGCCTGATTCCACTGACACATATAAGTACATTCGAGCAAATGTACATATATTTGACAAAGCCTCCTTTGTAAATTTTTTTATTTTCTTAATTATTGGTTTTTTTGTACAAAAACTGAAAACTAAACAAACGCCTGCTTGATTTGCCATGCCGTCGATTGAGAATGTACATTTCCAGTGGAATCACCAAATATCAAAATGTACATTCGTATGGAATCGACCAATTTCAAAATGTACGAGGGCCGTCCTCCCAGCGATTAGCTTCAAATTCAGTTTCAAAGTTACTCATTAAAAATATGGAAAACGTGACCTTAAACTTTTGGAAGATCTACCTCCAAAGTCGGAAAATAGTCGGGAAACTGTTGTATGCAACTTTTTAGTTTTTTATCCGATCGGACTTAGACTCATTTTCAAAGATCTATATGAAAATTATATATGAAAATGACTGCTCGCCAAATTGCGAAATTGGGTGGTCAAGATGTACAGGCGAAAGATTAGTTCTCAGCGATTAGCTCCAAAACTTATTTTCAAAACTACACACAAATAAATTTGAAATAGGAAACTTCATTGTACTTTGCTGTGTGCGGGACCTGGACCTGGAGGTAGTTCTGGAGGTGGACGTGGAGGTGGACCAGGAGGTGGAACTGGAGGTTGGCCAGGAGATTGACCTGGAGGTATACCTGGAGGTGGACGTGGACCTGGGGGTGGACCTGGAGGTAGACCTGAAGGTTGAACTGAAGGTGGACCTGGAGGTTGACCTGAAGGTTGATCTGGGGTGGACCAGGAGGTTGACCTGTGGGTGGACCAGATGGTTGACCTGGGGTCGGACCTAGACTTTAATTTTTGTTTAGTTTAAAATGTTCTGGAAAACGGAACATATCAACTCTCATCAAAATTTTGCGTTCTCAAATTTTCTTGCAAATTTTGAAGAATCTACATACACAAATGCGGGCGAAGTCGCGGGTATAAGCTATTTCATTATAATATATGTATGTATATGTAGGTAATTAAAAAACTTCTCTACCATTACCTGGACTTTTAATTAAAAGCTAGCCTCACCTTGAATGCGTAGATTTGTTTTGCCACAACTTGACTCATGCTTTTATTCTTTTCAAATGAAATGATAATGCTCCGACTTAGAACAATTAAATTATTTTTTGTCCGGTCAATAAATTGTAATAGTTTTAAAAATTCTAAATTGATTCTTCGAACCAAACCTTTTTCCAAGCAGAAAGGGTCCGTTTTGGTTTGCTAACAATTTATAAAGTCCGGTTCTAGGTCCGGTTTGATTGACCAAAAGCCGAAATGGTACTCACACCTGTATTGCAGCCTTGCAAAATTTGGATTAAATGCTATCGGAATTAATACCGAAACGATTTTTGGTTCCGGTACAGGTACCGGTACGACCCGAAATTAATGTTTCGGTAAAAGGTTCTATTTCGGTTTTTAATTTATTTCGGTTTTCGGTTTCGATACGGTACCCAGTTTTTTATTTCGGTATACCGGTACGTATCGGTATAAGTCAAAATTTTTAAATATTGTAAAAAGGAAATTCTATGTCCAATCATTTTATTCCTTTGTAACATAAAGAAACCATATTCAGCATAAAAGTTTCAGTCGTTTGAGTAGCTGGAACAAAAAATGTGATTTTGAAATTTCATACAATTCTGCGAACTTTGTGGAGCACTCTGACCACCACTTTAGAATATTTTGATGGTTTCGAATACGTTTCTGTGCAAGCAAAATGTTAAGGGAAGCCAGCAGCTTATGCATCAACTTCGTCGGCGCTTTCAGATATGCTAGTATTAAAACATTCATTGCAGTTGCCACTGATCAGCAACCGACGAAATTTGAGCATAAATATTTGTTTGAAGAATAATAAAAGATTTTTTTGCTCAGGACTTAGCATTACGTTATAAATTGGGTCCAAAACTATGCCACATAGAAAAGCATTGTTCTCAAAAAGGGATTTTCTATTTTCTGAACAAGCAATTTCGATAGGGAGAGCGTATTTTTTAGATATTTCCAATTATCAGTTTATCCAAATGGAATAAAAATCACTCAAAACTAGATTTTCGGCTTGAAGCTTAGTTTTTGTCATCTCAGCTGGATCTAATATGCGTACTATTTGGCGACCTGAGTCTTACTCTTTCCGATATAGAAGAAATGTTGAAGATGTCTTCTGCCACAAGTTTTAAGCCTTCTTAGAAAAGTTACAAAAAAAAATTTGACATAGGGTAAAGGACGCTTTATGCTTCCTTTTTTGCGTAACAAACATTTGACCCAAATTATGAAGGTAAAAAAACCGAAACAGTACCGGTACCAACGTTTCGGTTTCGTTCCGGTTCTATCGGTTCCAATAATAACGGTAAACGGTACTCGGTTCTCAAAAAAAAAAATTTGTATCGGTTCCGGTTTCGGTTCCGGTACGAGGTTTGAAACGGTTTATTTCGGTTAACCGTTCCGGTACCGGTATTAATCCCTGAATGCTATGTATTTTATAAACGTATCATATTGTTCAAATACTTCAGCAGTTCAGTTCATAGCATGCTAACGTATCGCGGTTTATCCACCAAGGACATTTTCGAATTAAATTTTAGTTTTTCTTGCTGGCAATGAAACATGAGTAATGAGTAATATGAGTAACACTCATAAATAGTCAATGCGGTTCTAAGGCATTTGCTTTTACAAAATGCCCAAAGTTAGCGAACTAAGGCTTCGTTGATGAAACTGAAAACGCGACTCTGTATGTTTTTATACCCTTGCAGAGGGTATTATAAAATTCTGCGGATGTTTGTAACGCATTGAAGGAAGCATCTCCGACCACATAAAGTATATATATTCTTGATCAGCATGACGAGCTGAGTTCATTTAGCCTTGTCCGTCTGTCTGTTTCTATGCTATCTCCTCCGTCAGTTTTAAAGCTATCCTCACCAAACTTTGCATGAAGTCTTGTGGTACAAATAGGCTGCACTTTTGTCGAAACCGGCCGGATCGGATGACTATAGCATATAGCTGTCATAGGAACGATCGGTCGAAAAACTAGTTTTAGTGAGAAAAACTTTTTTAGTTTTAATGGAAACGCCTCTTGAGTACGTATTTCTTAGTTTACAATCCTTTCCCATGATTTCACTAAGTTTGGTCGAAATCGGATGACTATAGCATATAGCTGCCATAGGAACGATCGGTCGAAAAAGTAGTTCTAGTGAGAAAAACTTTTTTAGTTTTAATGAAAACGTCCTTATCATTGGCATACACTTATTTTATATACTTTTACCCAATTCTACAAAGTTTTATCAAAATCGGATGACTATAGCATATAGCTGCAGTATGAATGATCTGTCGAAAAAGAAGTTCTAGTGAGAAAAACTTTTTTGTTATAAATGGGATCGCCTCCAAATTTCGTAATTAACAGTGTATTATGCTTTTCCATGATTTCACCAAGTTTGGTCGAAATCAGACATCTATATAGTATAGATCCCATAGAAAAGTAAGGTCCAAAAAGTAGTCTTAGTTACTCAAATTTATATAATCAAAGGCGTAAAAACCAAAAAGAATGCACTTTTGAGAACGTATTTAAGCATGTGTTTTTGTTGTTGCTTTGAGCTTAGTGAATCGTTCGGGATTCCCTTTCAATATCTTTTTCTCAAAGATCGGTTCCAGTTGTACATCCGTCGGAAGGGAATATTTCATGAGTGAGGCGTTAGCTGCTAAAATAGTGTGTAATAAACACATTCTTTTGGAACCCGATTTGAATGGCAAGAAAAACTCACCAATGACACTGCATCGCAAGAATCGTGTAATTCCTTTATGATGCAGTCCACACAAATGTCACAAGAGCAAAGTTATAAAAAATTATTGTTATTTTATTTGCAATTTCCCCCCTAAGTGTATGTATTTTACCAATATGTATGTCTATATGTGTAATCATTTGCCCATGCCCCTTCATGCTCACTCAATTTTTTCGTATGCTTTGAATTATTGTTGTTGTTGTTGTTGTTGCTTTTTTCCATGTGTTGAGATTCTCATGGAAATTTGCATACAAATTGCGTCTGGGCGCGTTGGCGTGGTGCAAGCATATTATATACATACAAACATAGTACCTATACATACCCACATCTGTGGAATGGACATGTGTAGGGCCAGCTGGCCTGACATGCGTAAGGGTTAACAACAACAACAACACCAACACCTGACAACTGTCAAATTTTTCGGTTTTGCCATCAATAATCACATTCACATTCGAGCTTTGTTTTTCACTTCAAAACATAATCTCATTCTCGTTTACATCACCCCGAAAAACAGAGAGTAACGATTATAGAAAAATATAGAAATTATTGAAAATTATACAAAAAACGTACAACGATGGAGAACTTATCGCAGGAGAATCTCATTTGGACCATCAAGAATGGCGAATTCGATGCCGTTGAAAAGTTCTTTCAAAATTCTTCACGCAATGTCAACGACCAATTGGGCGGTCGCTTTCCGCTGCACTATGCAGCCGATTTCGGCCATTTGAAACTGGTGAAGTTCTTTTGCAAAATTGGTGCCGATGTAAATCAAAAGGACAAATATGGAATAACACCACTGCTGGCAGCCATTTGGGAGGGTCATACAAAATGCGTGGAATTTTTGCTACAGATGGGTGCCAATCGCACGGGTCGTGCACCAAATGGAGATAGCTACGAGGAGGTGGCCGACAAGGAGGACATCAAAATGCTATTGAATCAGGCATGGGAGTCGACTTGAGTTCTGTCTGACTAACAAGTTAAAGTTAAAATAAAAATTTTAAGCATTCACTTTGGGATTTTGCATATATAATTGGGTGTGATCTTGTTGGGACACTTTGATAGATGATTACACATCGTTGCTGGTGCGCGAATTTTGGCCAAAAACATTGTCACAATGCCTTTCTGTTTTTTCTGTTCCCAAAACTAAAGTGGTCCATGAAAGAACGACAACGATGCGACACGATAAAGGCGATGAGTCATAAACTTTATAGTTCCCGTTTATCTAAAGCAGCGATGCCCAGCCTTGTGCTCTTTGGCTACGTTTTGTTTGTAATTGCACCGAAGATACGAAGTCAATGAGCGATTACAGCTTGAGGTATAGAAAACGACAAACATACGAACGATTTCGTCTGTGTGCGTCGCGTAGAACAAAAACCGGCTTTATTCTTTGATTGGTGCAAGCAAACTGACCATCAACAATTTTGTGTGATTTTGTTGTTGCCTTACCCAATTTCGATGTGCTTTTCTGTGTGAGTAGTGGTGAGTGCCCTGCCCTATGTCTTTTTTTTTTTGGGGCCTGCCTGACCTAAAGCATTGGAATAATGCTGAAATCGGAAAAGCAGCTAAACAAGGTCACAACAAATTATTTTAAAGTGGATCGAGAATTGGAAAAAACGGCATAAATGTACACGAAATACAAATTATTTATCTAGTACTCGTAATTGTTTTGGTACACGGTTTTTAGGTCGTAAATTGAAGACGAATGAATATTTTTCAAAACGTTTTTCTTTTCAATGGCTATAGATCGTAGAACAACTTATTCGAAATGGCCGCCAGGTCTATTTGGCCACTCATCGATCGCTGTGCCTACCTCATGCATTGGTGATTTCAATACGTACTAGGTATAAACGCCTTTAATAAAAGCGAATGGAACTTTTCAGATTTGGAAACTAATTCTTCGGTGAGAAAGAGGTATGAAAGATGTGCGTTTTTCATGGTGTCGAGTCCAACTGGGCAGTCCAAATACACAAATGGTTTGCATCACTGAACAAAGTGACAGGGGTTTGCATCCCTGTGCATCGGCTACCTCGTTTCGTTCGTATAAAGGTGACAAAGTATGATGACAATTTTAAAATAATTAACTAATTAAATGCTTTACTCCGTGCTTTAATGTTGATGGAAACAGTATAACTAATATGTGCATAGTTTTTCTGTTTCGGTCTTTGTTTGCTTTCCATTCGACCTCCACACAGCAAGCGTACCTAATTAAAGTGATGAGCATTTTTGCATTCACTAACAAGCGAGACTTGACTTTTGCAAGCATTTCTCTGGTGCATAAGTAAGGCAATCACATGATCCGGATGTATCAGCTTTGCCATCCCTCCCCCCCCCCTTCTTACTTTTATGGCACATGTTAATAAAAGCCTATCTATACCATTAAATGGCCCTCCATTCCTCAGTCGAAAGACAAGCCACAATTGAATTACTTTGTTTTCGGTTTGCTGCTGATTTTCTTCTCATGTTATTTCAAGTTTTAATGTTATTAAGTAGTCGAAGCTGATGAGTTGAGTTCACTGTGCGAACTACTCGTGGTTTTTATGCGTTTTCAAGAAGCTTTTAACGCTTTTAGCCGGCACGGGCACGGGTGGGGGGCGCGCGTTGCCTCTGACAGTTTTTACGAGCGAAAAGTGCTGACTGTGGGCCAAAAAATGTTTGTTGACATGAAACTGTCGTCCTTTGGCGGCTGCACCAGATCCAGCACCAGTTCCTCACTCTGACCGTATGGTTCTGTGGTAAATGCTAACAGTTCTTGTGTAATTGTCAACAAGCAGCAGCCCCCCCCCCAGAAAGTTCGGGCACAGTCCGAGCGACAATGAGAAATAACGTAAACAAGTAAATGAGCATGAGGAAATTTGCGCCAATGTCAGCACTTTTTCTAAGCACCCAACGAGCAGAGGAAAAGATTATTTTATGGTCCTCCCGCCACTCTGCGCAATGTTTCCACTTTCATTTATTGAGTTAACTAAACAGGCAACAAGGAGAGGGTCTCAACTTTGCTGCGTAACGTTATTTCCGCACCAGGATTAAGCTTTTGGCCAGCGGCAAAGTTACCAAGTAACCGGCTAGCAGCTGCTGTTGTTGCTGCTGCTGCTGCTGCTGCTTCTGTGGTTGCTGGATTATCGTTTTGCTGGAAACGGCCAACAGAAGCCACAATAATAAGCAGGAAAATGTGCAAGCAAATAAATCTGAGACAGGTGAGACTAGATGGATACCTATTTAAGGGTGTTTTTCAAGTGGAACGTCATGCGTCACGCGTAACTTATTTGCTCCCTGTTGAAGCATGGAGAAGAATTCGATTGAGAACTACTTTTCAGCTGGACTTGCAGTTGACTTAACTTAACTCAGTGGTTTCTTCTACCATTCTTCGGCCAACTCTACAGGGTAGCACGGTAACCACAATAAAAACCAAACTGTAAAAGATGCAACGGTTATGGCTCTGCGGTTTACTCATCAAAAATCCAGGGTAAAAGCAAAATGACAATGAGACATGGCTGCTAGATTATTCATCTTAGATAAGAAAAATGGGAAAATTTAACAAACGTAACTCTGACTGCAGAGCTTAACGATGCACCTGTTGTTGTTGTTGCTGCTGCTGCTGCACAAAATCCGCTTACAGTTTGACAAGCACTGCGGCCAGCACACCCACACACACACACACAGACGCACACACGCAGAGCATTGTCTACTTAGTTAAGTTGTTATTTTTATTATGGCCCGCCTTAGGCAAACTGCCTAAGAAGGCGTGGCACATGCCATTATGACAAAAACAACAACAACCACAATGAAAATTGACAGACAACGAACGCTGTTACTGATAATGCCCAAAAGCTAAGCACACACACACACACGCACACACAGGTAACAACATCAGCAACAGAAAAATTGCTGCGGGCCCCCCACAGCAGCAACACTGACGACGACGACAACAACATTGGACCAAAGCATTTGCAGTGGCTTGCCTCATTTCATTGTTAGGCAGGGGATTGCCGGGGCCGGGGGAGGAGGAAGATGCGCCCTTAACAGTTACCTTGTTTTTGTGAAGGGGAACACGCGGTAAGCTGTTGTTGTTGTTCTTGTTGCCGTTGAGCCAAAGAAACATAAAGATAAGACAAAGCAGGCAAACTTTCGGTGACAGCAAATATTTATATATATTTGTATGCACGGTAAAGCTTGTGTGTATGTTTGTAAATGGGCCGCTAAACACTCGAGCCAGTTTATTTCTGTACCAACTATTTGTGAGTGCATGAAGTCCCATTTACCCATTTATCACAATTATGCCATAAGAGTTTGATTGTCGGTTGGGTTGAAAAAACCAGAAATTTAAAGTTAAGACCCGATCAGAGCTCGCAAATAACAGTTGACCGTTTTCTCATTTGCGCTCTGCGCACTAACACCACAGAAACAAGAAAGAAAGTCGGTCAAGCCCGACTATAACATACTCTGCTCCTGTGAAGTTCTCACCGATGCGACCGATCTTTACTATTCCTATGCCGGATCGATAAATAATCCTCATCACTAAATATGTCCAGAAGGAACGAACCTTCTATCTATAAAACTGTGGAAGATATGCAGGTTTTTCCACTTTGCAGGGGCGAGAGGGGGCGTGGCAAAAATTGAAAATAAACTTGATCTGCCTGCAAGTATAAGAAGCATATGTCCCATACATGTCAAACCTCTATCTCTTACCATCTCTGAGATCTGTTTGTTCATGCGGAAAGACGGACATGGCTAGATCGACTAGGCTGTTGATGCTGATCAAGAATTTATATACTTTATTGGATCGGAGATGCTGCGTTCTGTCTATTACATACTTTTGTAACGACGCTGATGGCAGCTATATAATTAAACCCCAAAGGGATATGCTGAACTTAATCGGTAGCCACCCAACCGTTCACTCTGCCAAACAGATTGACACAGAGAACGAGGTGCATAATATGATCAACAACGCCTTCAACCGGTTTTTGGAAATAAAAGCCAAGTATGAAGGCGCGGCATCAACGATAACCGAGTTTAGTTCATTAAAAAAGTCCAACGAGTTAGACCCTAGCCAAGCGAATAACTACTTTATTCAAGCAAGCGAATTAATGAATATATTTGCCAAACTAAAGAACAAACTATCTTCGGGCCTAGATCACATTCCTAATATCATACTAAAAAACTTACCAACTAAAGTAATTCTAGAATACTGCACTCTGTTCAATAACATGCTTAATAATTCATATTTTCCGCACCAATGGAAAACGGCAAAACTAATTATCATCCCAAAAAAAAAACAAAGACAAAAACAGTATTAAAAACCTTAGACCTATCAGTTTGCTACCTAATATTAGTAAGATTTTTGAAATCATCATCAACATAAATATAAACAAGCATATAGAGGAAGAAGATCTGATTAGTCATAAGCAATTCGGCTTCAAATACGGACATTCAACAGTCCATGCCATTAACCTTCTGGTTTCGGAAATTAACTGGAGTTGGAATAAAAAATGTGTTACAGGGGCTTGCTTTATAGACCTGGAAAAAGCGTTCGACAAAGTTTGGATCCAAGGACTAGTTGTTAAGCTTATGAGCTTCCAATTTCCACTCAATCTTCTCATACTTATTTACAATATGTTAGCAAATAAAAAGTTTAGAGTCCACATCAACCAGTCCTCCAGCGAAAAAGACTTCTCCGTAATAAACGGGTTACAACAAGGCACCGTCAATGCACCTATACTATTTAATCTGTATATTTTAGACCTAGTAGAGAAAATGGACAATATTATTGCTTTTGCAGACGACATTGTCATATACCACGTAGACAGTACAATCCAGAAAATAAACGAAAACCTACAGGATAAAATAAAGACTATAACACGCTTTACTGAAAACTGGCAGCTAACAATTAACTTTGATAAATGCGAAAGTATATTATTCAGGCCCCCTATAAGAAAATGCAACTACAACGTTAGGAAGTATTGGAAACATTTCAGCATAACCAGTAATGACGAAGATGTCCCGATCCCGTCTTCAAGTACAGTCAAATATCTAGGAGTTACTCTAGACCGGTTCCTCTATTTCAACAAACATGTTAACGAACAAATAGCCAAAGCAAACAAAGCTTTCCACCTATACAAAAGAATGTTCTCTTCCAAACTTTTGTGCAACAGAGTTAAGGTTATTATGTACCAAGCACTGGTAAGGCCAATTTTGACATACGCCTGCCCAATATGGTACAACATTTCGCCATCATATATGGAACGTCTAAGAAAATTGGAGCGTAGGATGTTAAGATCATGCACATCTTTGTATAGAACGCCAAGTAGCAACTTTACAAAATACCACTCTAATGAAAATTTGTACAAGTCAGCAAAAATCTGCAGAGTAGACATTCAAATAGTTAACTTAACTAGGAACCATATAAGAAGATGTACCGAAAACATGGACAACGTTCTCATAAGAGCACCATTTTTAGAGAGCGAAGGCTATTTTCAACAAGCATTACTGAACGGATACACACCACCAGAAGTATTCATATTTTTAGACAAAAATGGTTATGTCCTAAATAACGAGGGTACCCCAATTTTGTACCACATAAACAGAAGGGCAAACAATAAAATCATAGATTGTAAAATCCTAACAAGCACAAACAAGCGATTCGACTGCAAAATATCCGACAAAGACAAAGCAATGTCGCTAGATACGGCCAAGAAATGTTGGTGGCTACCAGACTGAACTGTAAGATCCCCTTTTCCCACCCCCTTCCCCTAACCCCCCACTATTAGATTTAGGTTATTTTATTTATAATTAATTATATATGCATTGTTTTTTCCAAATTTTTCTCTGCAAGCACATTCCTAAAATACTTATAGTCATAGCCAGTAAGTCAACTAACGTCATATATTTCATAAAATGAAAACCTAAAGTAAAATGAAAGCTAAGGACTAGAGAGCTCGACTAGAGACAGCGTCCATATCATAAACTATATACACTTTTGTTTATTTTAGTATATAAGTCATTTGTTATTAATTATTCCAAATACAAACGCAAAAGATTAAATTTTTTCACAATGAGCTGAGCAAACGAGAATCAAAAAAAATTGGTTGTTCGTTGAGCACAGACCGATCTATTCAAGAGATGATGTATACGATTCATCTCGAACTCTTTGCTTAAAGGGTCCATAAATAACAGTTTTTTTTGTACAACGAGAAACGGTCAACTTTCATTTGCGCGCTCGGGACACGATTCAATTAAGTTAAGAGGTGGTGACTTAAGCTCAATTTACACGACCTGATCGCTCAGCTAAATTTGCTCAGAACTGAGTGTCAAAAAAACTTAGTTGAGCAACTCAGTTCACCATTTACACATGCCGGAGAAGCTTAGTTGAGTCGGTTACAAAACGAATAGTTCATTGAGCGCTCTGCTGTGCCGTCAGTTCAATTGAGCCGGTTCTATTACACCTCATCGCTCAGCTGAGTAGGCCAGATGGCTACTTAGACGCTGCTGACGAAAACTCAGCTAAGTGATCAGGTCTCGTAAAGCTAATTTTACTTTTTACATGAAAAACCTAACGGCTGGTAATCTAGAGTTTGTCGGGATAACTTTTTTTTCGCAAACAGACATCGTTTGGCCTTGCGACTTATTGATTGTCACTTCGAATTCCCATTTAATTGAAAATTAGACGCGTTTGAATTCAATTGGGACATCTGCGAGAATTATTGGCAGTAAAATATTTTCGTCTCGGAATTTGTCGTTTAATATGTTGACTTCGATTATGTTTATCGTCAATTTTGTAATTCTCAATCTCTTTCCCACACTTTGGATGCTACATTCTAGCGCCAAACCGGCTTTAAAGCTTTCAACCAACCCTACACTGATGAGTACTGCTTTATAGCCTATTTCCACTATGATCACATATTTCGATATGTACATATTTTTTTCTGAGCGTTTCCATATGATATGTACATATTTTACAGTTTCGTAAACATGTGAATGGCAGCTGACAATTCAAATTTGAGTTATTATGCATTACATTATTGCACTAATTTCTATGGAGCTCAAAACAATAAATGCAGTTGCATTTAGTATGAGACATTATTTTATTATTATTGCTTAAATACTGGCTCAAATAAAACTGACAAAAGAAAAAAGAATTACAAGTTTGATATTGCTTCACGCGAAAATTTCACCTTTGTTTTGTGTTTGCCAAATAAAATCAAAGAACAAATTCCTAAAGACTCAACAATAAATAAAAAAAACAATATACTAGCTTCTATGTTTTACTTTACATTTTATTTTATAGTTTGAAGATATTAGACTAACATTCCATATTGGTATTCTCCATGCGCTCCGTAATCTCCAAGCGAGCGGTCGCTTGTCGGTCAAGTGCCTCCATTCGCTCTGTTGTGGCAGCCACCATAGCCTTTACAAATGGTGTCATCTCGGCCTTGTCCAGTTTGCGTTTCTTTAGGCACACTAAATTCCCATGTGAGGCCAGTGAGCCACACGAGTCACTTTACCTCAACACACTGTTTGAGAAAGAGGATGATGGCTGCGCTGACTTTACGGCTCTCATTTTGATAGAGCACCGTCTGAAACACCTTGCGTTTTTAGTTCAGACCTGTATAAAAAAATCGCTACTTATCTCGTGTTTGTTTGTATTTGCGCTTTAAATGTCTAATTTTTTTGCGAACGTCTTTCCATTCAATTAATTTGGCAACCATCCTTCCAAATAAATTGGTGGCCCGCGACAAAATTCTTCTCCCACAGATCCATGAGCATGACTTTATGGAGTCCTTCCAAGACACTGACTTACGTTTTGGAGCCATTTGAAATCAAATTTATTAATATTAAAAATAATATTATGAAACTAGCCCTTACCTTCAATTATCATTTCAAATAAATTTTAAACCAGGGTTAACTTTTTGTGACATCGATAACATCAGGGTTGATTTTTTTGTGACATTAATACCAAATAATCTAGTATTTTCTTTTACAACACTGTTATCACTCGTGGCGAATGGACACATATATTAAATATGTACATTTTTTTTTTCTATGGAAAAAATGTTGCATATTTTTGGGTATGTGATAAAATGTGAGAATATGTACATATTTGCTATAGTGGAAATAGGCTATTAGACACGTCTAAGGCCAAAGACAACGGCGTATTCAATTTCTGTCGGTCCGTTTTTCATTCTGTCCCAGTGTGCACTGGCTATTTAACAGCATCTAATCGTGTGCAACCTTACAATTGGGGAAACCCATTTGAATTTCAAATTCCAGTTTAAGTGTTTCACTACAAAAAATAAAAATCGAAATGGATGTCGTATTTGTCAGCTGGATTTCTTACGAGCACAAAAATACCTAGGTACATCCTAACACTGGAAATGTAGTGGTTATCTGTGAATCGAATGCCTATTTTGAGAACCCAAGCCAATCTATTTTATTGAGAGGCCACAAAAGTTAAAGTGCATTGCTCTGAAAGAAGATAAAGCTATTTTCACGCGAATGTATAACATATGCCTTAACACAATTCAGGGCGAGCGAGCAATCGCAATTTGCAAGGCGTAGTAGGCCTTGCCATTTTTTGTTTTATTGAAAATCAAAGTAGGCTTTTCAAAAACTTATGTCTAACCCTTGTAGTGTCTCCACAAATTTCATTATTTGTTCTGCCGTCGAGGCGTTCAGTTGTTTTATTTTTCTTGTCTTTGTTTATTTTTGGTTCAACTAGTAATGACTTTAATGTATGCATGCGTGTTTATGTATATAAGTCAGTCTGTTGGACCTTAACAAAAACAATAATCTTCTTTTCTTTATTATTTTTTATTTCCTGCAATTACTTCTCGGATATACGACCACGACACTAGCACACCGCTCTGTTTTGACTATAGTGTCCTTTGGTATAATCTTAAGATCCATGTTTGTTAATAGCTCCGTAGGACTGTTAAGTGAACTGCTGTCATCAGCATCATCATACCTAGTACTCCAATTGATTTTGTATAGGCCTTTTGGTCATAAAAATGAAAACGAATAAATTTTTTTCAAAACTATTTGTATACCCTAATCCCATTAAAAATGGAAAAAGGGGGGATCATGAAGTAGTGCAAAAGTATCTATCAGGTAGAAGGAAACATTTGCGACCCTATAAATTATATATATTCTTGATCAGCATCCGAGTCGATTTAGCCATGTCCGTCTGTCAGTATGAACGCGTCGATCTCTGAGACTATAAGAGACACAGCCACTACTAAACTCCAAAGCAGTTTCGGGCTGGTGACCCACCGATAAATTGAACAAAGCTGTTAGGAATAGAGCGTAAGCTCACAAACGCCAACTCACAGATGGAACAGTATACACCACGATTCATGGTCGTGGTTGTTTCACTGGTGGTAGCGAGGACTCTTCCTTCCTCTTCCGCAGGAAGCGGGTTATAATCATTATTCAGTAATCAAACTGCATTGCCAGCTTATGTCCCCAACACCCTTAAGGGCTTGAGAAAAGGCAGAGAGTTGAGACCGTCTCTGTCTCAACTCCCAATTGCCTGCGGTACCAGAAAAGACCTCTGGTCAGGCTCGTGTACCCAAAGGGAACACTTCCAGTTTAAGCACCATGATGCATGGGGACTGGGGGGGCTGGCCCCCCGTCTGAAAAAGTACAAAATAAGATCGGACAAAAAACACCGAAGTTATATACGAATCAATTTTGCTTGTAGGAGAGAGGGGGTCTTGCATTGTCAGTTACCGCTTGCGCGCGTGCGTTTGTGTGTATGTTGAAGTGTATGTTTTTTTTTTTTTTTTTTTTAAAAGATGATAGGAAACAGGGTAACAATAACAAGATAGAAGAAGCTTACATAATAAGAATAGAGATAATAGCAATAGTAAGAGGAAGAAAGAAGGACTCCGCTCCCGCGGGACCACCGCAAAGCACTACTTCGCGGGGCGGATGGCGGTCAAGTTAGCCGCTCAATCTGAAGGGGGGGTACGGCGACACCTTTCCCTAAGCCGCAGATCCTTAAGTATTGCCGCCGCCATGTTGGCTACAGCTTGCCATCCAGTCTCGTTCCTGAGCATACAGCTCACAATGTTGCTCGCGCTGAGCTGTGTGCTAGTGGCGCGTGAGGCTTTATCGCGTTCAGGCTTATAAAGAGGGCAGACAAAGAATGCATGCTCCACATCCTCAGTGGCGCCGTCTCTACAGTAGTCGCAATAGGGGTCTTCTTCATGCTTAAACCGGTAAAGATATGCCTTAAAACAGCCATACCCCGTTAGCATTTGCGATAAGTAGTAATCCACCTGTCCATGCCGTCGACTAAGCCAGGGCTCCAGTGATGGTATCAGTCTGTGAGTCCATCTTCCGTTTGATCCTTGGCTCCACTTGGATTGCCACTTGGCTATTGTGGAGTCCCGCTGTGACCTACTTCCAGTAGTCCCGCTTCTCCGTTCAGCTGCCAGAAGGTCTATTGGAATTGTGCATGCCACAACCAATGCCGCTTCTTCCGACACAGTGCAGAAGCAGCTTGCGATTCTTAGTGCGCAGAGTCTGTATACAGACTTGCACTGTCGGCTGTAGGATGGTATGTCCATGGCTGGAGCCCAGATCGGCGCCCCGTAGAGGATCGTGGAGGAGACCACGCTCGCAATTAATCTCCTGCTCTTCTGTTTTGGTCCTCTGAGGTTGGCCATCAGTCTGGTGATGGAGGTTGCTACTTTTGCCGCCTTGTTGCTAACACGCTCAAGGTGCTGCCTAAAGCAGAGTCTGTGGTCCAGTATGATGCCCAAGTATCGTATAGCCGGTTGGGACTCAATTATGATTGAACCCACCCTCTCCACTTTCTTTCTGCTGCTGATCAGGACCGCCTCGGTTTTGTGCTCTGCAAGCGCCAGTCCATTATCCGTTAGCCATAGCATCATCTGGTCGATCGCGGTACTGCACTTTTCAGTGGTCTCAGTTTTAGCGCTTGTCGTAAAACCCACCCCTGAGAAGTCCTAATATTTTCCCCCTGTGTGTCTTGTGATGGTATGTTCCCCCAACGAGCAGCCCCACACCTTAGATTTTCGCCACGCGTCTGGAATGTAAATGAAAACACACGAAACCAAGGGAACAGGGTACTTTGGAGTCGGGATACTCAAATTACTTGATATATAAAAAGTCTTAAAGGTCTAACTTAAAAATTGTGGCTCGGACAGTTTTTTGCGTTTAAAAGGGGGGGAGGTATTTTCCAAATCTGAAATAAACTCGATTTGGATCTGGTATACACCTACCTACATGCAAAAACCTGTGGCTCTATCGCTTATAGTTTGTGAGATCGATGCGTTCATACGGACAGACGGACGGACATGGCTAAATCGACTTAGTTGTTGATGCTGATCAAGAATATATATACTTTATAGGGTCACAAATGCTTCCTTCTACCTGTTACATACTTTTGCTCAACTTCATGATCCCCTTTTTCCCATTTTTAATGGGAACAGGGTATAACAAGAAAGAAAGTCGGTCAAGCCCGACTATAACATACTCTGTACCTGTGAAGTGCTGCCCATCATCGCTGCGACCTGTGCTGCCCATAATTGTTTGTTTTCCTTATAACACGACAACCGTTCATCCGATCTTTACTATTCCTTTGACGGATTGATAAATAATCCTGAGTACTAAATATGTCCAGAAGGAACGAACCTTCTATCTATAAAACTGTGGGAGATATGACGTTTTTACCAATTTGCGGGGGCGGGAGGGGGCGTGGCGAAAATTGAAAATAAACTTGATCTGCCTGCAAGTATAAGAAGCATACGTCCCATACATGTCAAACCTCTATCTCTTACCATCTCTGAGATCTGTGCGTTCATACGGACAGACAGACGGACATGGCTAGCACAAACTTATTATACTCTATGTACCTTTGGTACAGAGTATAAAAAGCTGATGAGCGCCTATCGATAGTCTTACATCGATATATACCATAGCCAAATCGCAAATTGTTGTTATTGTGAGCAGTTTTCCCACTAGTTTAATTTCTTGAGTCTCTATTAAAAAAATTGTTTAAAATATACTCTTAATGCGAATTGAGTAGGAGAGTCCGTAGGAGTAATCTTGAAATATCAAAGAACTAAATGAAAACAGTTCCCTAGGGTGTCTGTTTGTGCATCAACCTATAATTTCAATTTACTTTTCATTTCACGGACTCCGATGTCGCCGGTTTAAAAACGTCAAAGCTTTGCGATTTCCGAATGTCGGAGCATCAACTTTTACGATTTGGCGATCAAATCGCAAAGTTTTTGCGAAAGCGAAAATGGGAGCATGGCTGAATATTAAGTTAAATTTAAAAAAGATTTCAAAAAAGTTTTCGACTTTATGCCAAAACAAAGGGAATCTGGCCCAATGTGGATAGGTACACATAGACTTGAAGGTGATAAGAAGTGATAAAGCAACAAACTTTATATCACAACAAATGCACCGTTATTGGTTCATAAGAAAGAGCAAACAAAATGTTGCACATATATCAATTTTCCTATGGAACCTACCAACTATCCTGTAGAATTGCTCATCCATTTATAGCCCTGGCTTAAGCTTCAGTCTTATATCACGTATTTTTGCACATATTTAGTTAAATGTTTAACAACAATGAAAAATTCTTTAAAACACACGAAATATGTGCATTACTTTCCCTTTTTTTTTTTTTTTTGTTTGCTGTTTTCCGACTGCCTCCAGCACCCAGTCGTATCCTTTGATGATGGGTTTCCCTCGGTTGCGGTTGCCATTTCCCTTGTCGGCTGACTGGCTCATAAATAAACATCACAATTATCATAGGTAAACAACAGAAATAAATGCGAATAAAGTGAGTGACAGAGGGAGGAGGGAGGGAGCGAAGGAGCGGAGCAATAAAAACAAAAGCCAATTGGTCTGTTTTTTCCACTGTTTACATTAGACGCCGCCCCCGCCCCCCCCCCCCCGCCCAACCACTTCGAATTCAAAGACCCGGCCAACTTTGGCCGTCAACTTGAAGTTTAATTGTTGCTGCCACTGGCTGTTGATTGCTTAAAATTCATAATGATAATAATAGTGCGTTGTTCCACTAATTGCACTTGCAACGGCAGCGGCAGCGGCAACAACAACACTTGCACTTAAGCCAGAAACTTTTCTGCGCCGGAGATAGGGATATGCCCATTCACTCACTTCATTCGCTCATTCATTCGTTCATTCATTCAACCATTTGGCCAAATTGTTCCACAAAGATACGAGTAACGAGCAGCAGCGTCGAGTCGAGTTGAGTTGAGTTGAGTCAACTGAACAAAAGTGAGAGCCAGCAGCAAAATGAAGAGGCGCACACATCCTACATAGATGCCCCCATCCCCCACCCACCATTCACATTGAAGTGCACTTCATTGCCTTGCCTCCCCCATCTACTGGCTGTCCTCGAGTCCTGGCTGAATGCTGAATGCTGCAGGCGCTGCTTAACTTTAACTTGAACTCTAAAATAACAACCTGCGTTGTTTTTGGCTTGTTCAGTTTTCATATAATTTCCTTCCAGGTATTTTCATTGCTCTCATCTTCAACAATGATAACATTGAGACAAGGACAATGAACAGGACATTGACAACAACAACAGCAACATCAGTTGAGTGACAAAGCCTAAAAGGCATTTCGTGCTTGGCGTCTTGGCAGAATGGTTAAATAATGATTAACTCAACCAATTGAGAAACTCATTAGTTAATTACAGAACTGTAGGGTGGGAGTGTCTAATTGGAAACTATTAAGCAGTTAAAGCCTAATGGCAAGTGGTCCGAATCCTGTTTTAAATTATCACCAGAATTTGAAACAAATTCACAATTCAAAATGTGCTACTTTTAATCAAACCGGAGATTTTTACGATGAAAGATTGATTGACTTGCATTGATATTAACTGATTGATCAGCTCGAGGTGACTAAAGTGTTGGATTGTTCTTGATTGAGTGAACAAAATTGAGTTGTTCACTAAACTGATGAAGTGAAAATGTCCTGCTTTAATTGTTCATTTTCTGCTCAATTACAACTCACCATGGGTTATACCATGATCTGGCTTCACATGATCTATGTAAGCTGTCTGAAGTTCAACTACATTCCGACTGGATGGAGAGAAACCAAAGTAGTCTTCATACCCAAGGCTGGCAAACCATCGCACGTAAGACCAAGCGACTATAGACCAATCAGTCTATCCTCGTTTCTCCTTAAAACCATCTACCTAAGGCAAACTATAAACCCCTCTCATTTAGCACACACGCAACATGCATACAACAAGGGAAGGGCCACTGAAACCGCCTTGCATTATTTGGTCTCAAAGATTGGAAAATCCTTTGAAGTGGGAGACTTCTCTTTCTCTGCCTTCAATAACGTCCAACCTTATGCCATCACTTCTGCCTTGGCAAATGTGGGAGCGGATATACCTCTGATTGGATTCATCGACCAACTTCTAACCAGCAGGTCGGTGTACTCGAAACTCGGAGGTGTTACGGCTCACAGATTTGCTACTATGGATCGTGACGGAGGGACATGTTGTGGTGGCCTACGCGGACGATATTGCTATCTTTAAATGTAATATGTTCCCACAAACGCTGTGTGACCGCACTGACCGCCGCACACTTGCTCAGTGGACAACAAATTGCGGACTGGGCGTGAACCCAGTCAAAACAGAACTTGTACTCTTCACAAAGAAGTACAAAATTCCTAACCTTATCCCTCCCAAAATCAATGGAGTAAGCCTTGAATTTGGCGACAATGCCAAATACTTGGGAGTCATTCTGGATAGGAAACTACTCTGGAATGACAACCTAAACGATTGCATAAAAAAGGCAACCATCGCGCTTTTCTCATGCAAAAAGGCTATAGCCCGAAAATGGGGCTTCTCCCCGAATATATTGGCTTTACACAGCTGTAGTTCGTCCTATACTACTCTATGGTTCACTAGTTTGGTGTCCAGCACTCGGGAAACAATTCGTCCTGAACAACATGAATAAAGTTCAGAGAAGCGTTGAAATATGCATGAGCGGTGCGCTCCGAACAACACCCACGAAAGCGCTTAACACCATATGAAATATCGTACCACTAGAGAACTGGACAGCTACAAGATAAAAGAAAAGTTATACGAGAGCTCTACTGTTTAAAAATTGAGAAAATGTTGAAAATTATCACGCAACGAGACTATAAAAAATAGGTCAATAGAATATCCAGCAAAACAAACTTGGAATGGACTAAAAAGTTTGCGAGGAATGGTAAACTCAAACCAAAACTAAAGACGGAACTGGACGTAAACCATCTTAATAATAAATTCACCCAAATATCAGTACGAAGCTACGCAAAACATGTACCTAATATAGAACCGAATTCCTACTGTGATAATAGCTTTAGTTTTATGTGTGTTAGTTCGTGTGATGTACTTGAATGTATCCTGAAGATAAAATCAAATGCTGTGGGCCTTGATGATATCAACCCTAAATTTATCAAACTACTTCTTCCCCTTATACTTGACCATATCACTTATGTTATTAACACTGCCCTAACCACGTCCACCTTTCCAAATATGTGGAAGTTTGCAAAAATATTACCGATACCAAAATCATCTAATGAATATAGACCAATATCGATTTTACCATATTTATCGAAAGTTTGCGAGCACTTAATGGCAAATCAAATACGGCAATTCCTAACAATAAGCTCCAAGCTAAATGATAACCAGTCTGGTTTTAGAAAAAACAGAAGCTGCACGACAACAATTCTTAAAATATCGGAGGATATAAGAAGCCGTTTGGATGATGGTCAAGTAACGTTTCTATGTCTGTTGACTACAGTAAAGCGTTCGACACTGTGAATCATCAAATACTATGCACAAAGCTCAAAGTGTTATTTAACTTCTCGTCCACAGCAACTAAGCTAATTGAATCCTATCTAAGCAATAGACAACAGGCTGTAGTTGCAGGGTCGCGCACGTCTGACCTTCTTCCGATTACGAGAGGTGTGCCCCAAGGATCTGTTCTGGGGCCTTTACTGTTTTCTGTGTATGTAAATGACCTACCTAATGTCCTGTCAGTCTGTAATGTACATATGTACGCTGATGATGTACAGATGTATGTAAGTCGTCCACTAAGTCAGTTAAATGAGTGTGTTTGTATATGTAATCAAGAACTCTCAAAAGTTAATGATTGGTCTAAGGAAAATGGTTTGGGAATTAATCCGCTCAAGTCCAAATGCTTAGTTTTGTACAAAAAAGGCTCTAGATGTGCTGCAGCTGCCTATATTATGTGTTGATGGTATGCCAATAGATTATGTTGAGGAAGCTTCCAACTTGGGTATCCACTTCAACAAAACATTATCATGGAATGACCACATAAATAGAGCAACTGGAAGGTTGTATGGATTACTTAGGCAGCTGTCTTTATCCCAAAAGTTTCTTCCAATTCAAATTCGAATGACAGTGGCTAGGATGTGTCTAATTCCTACTCTATTTTATGGCGTTGAGATTTTTGGGCATTGTGATGCAGCTAGTATGCATAAATTGAAAGTCGCGTTTAATTCTATAGCTCGTTACATATTCCAAAAAAGTAGGAATGAGCATATAACATTTTTCGCTAATAAAATATTTGACCTTTGTCTTATCGAATGGATGAAGTTTAGGGCCCTAATCTTATTACACAACATTATCATTCGCAGAGAACCAATTTATCTATATGAGAAGCTTAACTTTGCCATATCCTCGAGAACAAATAACTTAATATGCCCCAAAATAAAACTATCGAGTTCTGAGAAACAGTTTTTCGTATATGCTGCTCGCCATTGGAATTCACTGCCAAATGCTGTTAAGTCCATAAAAAGCGCTACGCAATTTAAAAATTAAACTTAAAGAACATCTACAGAGACAAAATAATTAATAATAATTTCATTTTTTTTTTTTTTTTATCTTTAATTTAATTTAATAAATTTAATTAATAGCTTGATTATCAATTTTAAATGTATAATTATAACCTTATTTCTTGTGTGATTTATGTTTACGGAGACGATAAATTATTTTTTTGTTAGTCGAACCATTGTTAGTCTTAAGTTAGTATAAGTTTAACAACTGAAAGGATTGAAAAACATTTTCGTGACTAGTGCAATAATTTAAAAGAAATATTCTTGATGCACTGGGATAAAAACTAAAATAAAAACTAAAATAAACCCCACCGGTGGTATCATTACCGCCTAGTGGCCCGCTTCAATAGACTTGCCCCTGATCTGGAGACAAACAGGCTCACGGGCATACGACTTGTCCACACCCCTCTGACCTTTGGATCAATGGAAGGTGTCGCTCAGGCCTCCTCATCAACTTTGTTTAAGAGTTCTCTTGGAGTCTCCTCTCCTACTAACGGATGCACGCTGCTGGCGCCCGAGCTGGAAGACAGCTCACCCCAAGGTGTTTGCCGTGATTTTAGTATAGATAACTCTTTTTCTGTGAAGGTCTAAGTGAGTGGGATTAAGAAGACATTTAAAGAGGCTTCTGGAAAATAATTCGTCGTTCCTGGTGACTTGGTGTGACTTGCACAGCTAATCAGAATAGCAAAATGATTGTTAATTATTTATTTTTATTTACCCTCCCCCCCACTCTTTCCAAACAATGATGAAACTAACTAAACGCCTATATTTTCCTTTGTTCATCCGACTGCTTAATCCGACTGCTGGCGCCTATTCTCTTGATACTCCGTCCATTCGGGCCTTGCGCACACCTGCTGCATGCTCAGAACATGGATGCTTGCCTCCAATGCCAGTTCGGTGAGGCACTCCTCATTGCTCACCAGCAATACGTCACAGGAGTTCCTTACTATTTGCTGTAGGCACTGTATCATGGCCTTCTCGTCGTTTTGGTTGGCAGGCATCACCAGAAGTGCCTCTTCCTGGCTGTTTGCACGCGTATTTTACGCTCTTCGAATAACTTTAAATACTCCAGATTATCCAGAGCCTCGTCCACAAACGGAGACTCCCTGACTGGCTGTTCCAAGCGTAGCTTATGCAATTGGCGATATTGAATCAAGGGCACATAGAGCGTGCAATTGGCCCGTGCATCTAGCAATTGCTTGAGAAACTCCCAGTGAAACAGTACAATGCTTAAATCAAAGGCCAAATAAACATTATCCGTTAGCCAATCCTCCAGGCGAGGCAAATTGTATTCACAACAAATGTCCTCCTGATGGCAGGAGGAGGATTGCGGTGTCCGTGGCCCCACATGACGTACTCGTCCCTTTGTCCAGGGCAGACAAGGCTGTGAGAATGCTTGTATCTTGGGTGACAAGAATATTTCACGCAAGTATTTCCACGCCGCTAGCGGCTTTCCCGGAAAGTGAGCTTTAAATTTGCGGTCAAACATGTTCCGCTCGTGAATCTTGCGGGATTCTTGCAGTTTCTTTATTCGCGCCTTTCTAAGGACGGCGTTCCACTTCTTGTCGGGGTGTATATCTTTGCTCATGTTGTGGTTGAAAAATATATTACAAGTTATTCTGTCGAAATATATATATCGAATGAATGAAGTTGTGAAGGGAGTAGACAGCTGACTGGATTGGGAACCAAAAGCCAACTAGACTAATCACTGGAAGCACAAAATGAACAGGGACATTAGAGCGGACTTTAGGTTATAGTTAATGGCGCCCCTAGATTTGCAAGTTTATGGTGTATTCTTAACGAGAAACCAGAAAAAAGTTCTAAAAGTTATGTCTCTAAAGTTTTCGATATTACTCATACGCAATGTTGCTTTTTAATTTTCTCATTTTGTTGTAGTTGGAGTTGTTATCAAGCATCAGGTTTCTCTGATTTAAACTATGGAAAAATAGAGCATATGGAAAGATATCAAATAAACGATTTATACTCACAATGTCCGAAGTTTTATATACCCTTGCAGCCTCTATTGAATACAAAAATGTATTTCAGTCAGAAGTGTTCAGTGAGTTGTTCAGTCACTTATTCACTCAACTTGGTGACCCTTCAGCTGCTTTTTTGTCCGCGTGTCTGATTGTTCAATGAGTAGTAGTTAGTAGTAGTTTATTTTGTTGGTATAACGTGGCTTGGTTTATAACCATCAGCCATAACTTAGCATATTGAACACATTTTGTAATTTCTAAAATTTAAAAACAGAAACATTAGAATTTGAATTTAAATAGAACAATAAGTAACAGAAAGAAAAAAAAAAAACATTTTGATTTTTGGCTACTTAAAGATATTCATTTAAGATCGAAAGGCGGTATTTCAGCGCTT
Source organism: Lordiphosa collinella (assembly GCA_018904265.1). Taxonomy (NCBI): domain Eukaryota; kingdom Metazoa; phylum Arthropoda; class Insecta; order Diptera; family Drosophilidae; genus Lordiphosa; species Lordiphosa collinella. Next base: position 133,209 of record JAEIFV010000790.1, read on the forward strand.
GTTGTAGAAATGAAGACAGCATCTCCCAGTGTTCTCCGTTCAGCCAGCTTATAACCTCGATTTCCGATAGGGAAGGTTTGCTGAAGTACAAGCTGCGTAGTTCGCCTAAGATTGGACAGACCCCGATTAAATGCGCAACATTCTCCGTTACATGTAGGTTGCAGAGAGTGCAGTCAGTGCTGATGGAGTTTACATGCGGCCTATAGTTCAGATTGAGCATTTCACATCGAGCGCGGCATATCATGGAGATGGATTGAATTCCTAAACGATCTTGAAAATAGTTCAGAGTTCCAAGGTTGTGGTTCAGTTGTTTGTTGGTGAGTCTGGACTCACTTAAGGACGCTAGGTGTAGAAAGTTTTCCCTCTCTCGGGACTCGATATTTTCCAAAATCTGCTTATGAGAGGCTTCCCAGGACTCTGGACGATCAAGGTCGATATCGATGTTACAAGCAGATGCTGTGGCTTGCCATTTCTCGAACACCTGAGTTTTGTTAGCTAACATCATGCCTGCTACGATACGGGGTAATCTTTCGCTGGGCATATCAAAGACTTTTCGGAAGTATTTGAAGTGAGTTTGGAGGCAGTGTATGTGGAGCGATGGTAGGCCGGTTTCAAGGTGTATGGCGTAATTAGGAGTTGTACTTGAAAGTTTGAAAATACGTTTAATGAACATCCTTTGAAGGCGCTCAACTTCTTCATACTGGCTACACCCCTATAGTTGCGATGCATAGCACATTACAGACCTAACAGCAGCTTCAAACAGGCGAAATTTGGTGCTTGGCAGGATGAGCGGTTTTCCAAAAAAGTTTTTCCACGTGCTGTTTATCGCTTTCTTTGAGTCCAGCAATTTCTCCTGGAGGTGAGGCTTAAAATTCATGTTCGCTGATAGGGTGACGCCTAGGTATTTAAACCTGGTTACTGTCTCAAGCTCAGCGTTATTAAGGAACCACTTATCGACTCTAGGCGTTCGTCCACGGCAGTCCTTAACCACCATTACCTTTGTCTTCCCCACATTTATTTGTAGACTCCACAGCTGGCAGTTGTCGTATAGCTTATTTATCATGCTTTGCAGCATTTCAGGGGTCTCCGCCAGGAGCGCCATATCGTCAGCGTACATCAAAGTTTTTACATTATGACCATTTACATCCACCCCACCGGGCAGGAACGATGATATATCGTCGATGTAAAGGGAAAACAGAAGTGGACTGAGGAGGCATCCTTGCTTCACTCCGGTGTTGCTAGGGAACCAGTCCGAGAGCTCACTTCCGTCCCAAACAGAAAAAGTATTTTCTTTGTATAGGTTGATCAAAGTGTTAATAAATTTCGTAGAAATGATGAGATGGCTAACACATAGGCAATATTCCGTAGTGTGAGCAGCAACGAAGGATTAAAATTAGTTTGAATGATCGCTAAGCATCACAAAGCACAGGTAAAGAACTGGTGAACAATTGGAACACAGCACAGATCCGACGAAACGGCCTACAATTCAAATCAACACTGAACAGCTGAACAAGTAAACAAGAAAAACGGAACAAGTGAACAAGAACAACTGAACAAGTGAACAACTGAACAAGTGAACAACTGAACATGTGAACATCTGAACAAGAATCCATATCGGAAGTAAAAAGGAAACCAGGTGCGCGAAGAGGGGCAAGAGACCAGTCGAAGAAAGCCCACGAGTTCCAGAAGACATAAGTCTGGAGAGAGACTGCTGGCTTCAAAACACTCTTAGGTGCATCACTTGGAGCAGAAGTGCTATCACTCCGTCACCCAATCACCATCGAATGCAAGGATCTAGAGGAGACCACGACCAATGAGAACATCTGCGATGCGTTAAAGAATCAACTCCAGCTAGTAGATGTTTCTCCATCTGACATCAAGCTTAGGAAAGTATACGGCCATACGCAAATCGCTACGGTACGCTTGCCCGCAGATAGTGCCAAAAAAGCACTTAAAGCGGAACACAACCAGAGGAGAGTAAACACAGGATTCGGGAAAACACAGTATTAGAGGTGCTTCCGATTACAAGAGTTTGGCCACCAAAGAGCGAAGAGAGTCGGATCGCTAAAGCGACGCAGTAAGATCACGCAAGAGCTGTCAGAGGACCCGAGTTCAGCAAGGACAAAGACGCCAAACACATAGAGGAGGGAGGTGCCCCCCCTTAGGAGCGCACTTGCAAAACAACAGATAATCACCCAATTAAACCGATCAGGGGCTAAAGCTCTACAAGTCAGTCAAGAGAGAGAACAGACGTTGCACCGTAAGACAGTTCAAAGATATTCGGGCAGAGTTTGGGCAACTAGTAGTAACCGAGGAACTATTCGGTCCATCACCTTTAAAAGCTGCTATGCGCCACCCAACTGGACACGAACGGAATTCCAGACGATGTTGGCAAAATAAGACAGCAAAGATCCCCGTATGTCATAGGAATCGAGTAGGAAGTCGAGTGAGAATTAAGCCTGGCAAATGACGCAAGCAGCTCACTTATCGTAAGGCGGGTAAAGGGTCAGATAGACCCAACATTGCTTCTCAATTCGCAGTTCTCTACAAGTGAACAACTGAACAAGTGAACAACTGAACAAAAACAACTGAACAAGTGAACAACTGAAACAAGTGAACAACTGAACAAGTGAACAGCTGAACAATTTGAGGGAGTTGACTCACATTGAAAAAAGAACAAATGAACACATTACTGCAAAGTACCTTAAAATCAAGATTAAGCTACAAATTGTCATCAAATTGTTGAAAATGGGATGGGCTTAAATGATAAGTAACGAGACTCGTTGGCTCATCGATGACGATTATGGATTATTGGAATCTAAATAAGGGAAAAGCTGGCCAAATGCCAAAGTAAACAAAATAATTTATCATATTTTTTTGCCCTCCACTCGGTAGCCAGTTGCAGAAACCCTGGCAAAACTTTGACGCAAACAAAATTAACGGCAATAACTGCGAATTTGCATGTGTGTGTGTGTGTGTGTGTGTGTGTGTGTATGAGGGCATAATGAAGTTTGCAAAGTTTTTTGACACATGCAACCCCGAACAGAAACAGAACAGAAAAAAAAAAAATGGAAAGAAATTTGGTCACATGGCTTAGCCACTATCCTGGTAGCCACTGCTGCTGCTGCTCCAACTGCAAAAGTGTTTTGCGCGACAAGCAAATATTTGCAAAGTGGCAACGCAAAACTTTGGCCCCGCCGCCACAAGACACCAGTCCTAGTCCTCCGCCTCAGCTCCTTTTTTTTACCCCCAGCGAAAATATTATTTTTATTAATGCTCGTCTGGACTTTGCTCAACGCTCGCCCCGCGTCATCTGGGGTGAAAATGTGTTTTATATTTGTCAAATAAACGCACACCGAAAATGTATTGGCTGCCAAAGTTTGTGCCGCTTGTTTCGCTTTTTGTGCGTCGCGTCGCCGCAGGAAGCGGAAATCGTGCGTGTAATTGAACGGACATTGAACGAAAACTTTTGGCCAAAGGTTCAGGGCGACGCCTTCGATAATGTCCGTGCGGAGAGGTGAGGAGGGAGGGGTCAGCGTTTGTGGTCAATTTTACGGGGCGTTGTAAAAAAAAAAAAAAAACCGAACGAAAGAAATTGCAAATAAATATTAAGATAGGCAAGAAAAAACAAAGATACCGAAATATGCACAATCCGGACGAGGGCGGTTTTATGTGGCCATATTTTTTATGGCCAACAGTGCGAGAAAGATTGCGGTGGAAGGAGGATGGTGGAGGACAGGCCTTTCATTTGTGGCCTTGAAAGTATTTGCACAGTAATCTTTATATTGACCATGTACAATTGTTACGAGGGTCGCCTTTCACATTCACAATTAGGCGTGTGGGGAAAACAGCCTGTCAAATTCATTAGGCAAATGCAGGCAAGTGTGCAGAGCGAGACGGGCAGAAGAGATAGCGCGAGTGGCTAGATGACTACCATAAATAATGCCGTATGGAGAAATCTACAATCATTTTTCAAAACATTGCCGCAAGCTTCGCGTGGGGGGAGTGGTGGGTGTGGCAGGGCCAACGTATTAACAACATCAACCGTTGGCGTTGGCGTTGGCTTTAGACATCGCCGTCGCTGTGCAGTCATCATCATTGTCATTGACGACGACAAATGTTGCCGTCTTTTAGGCGTTGACATTTGATAAATTAAACATTTTTGTACATTCGTCGCAATGCTCAAGGAGTTTCTTTCTTTCTTTCTTTCTGGCTGGGGTGCGGGTTGCGCGACGGCGTCTGTGTAGAATGTCGCGTTTTTTGGCACTTTGTTAAATACATTTGGCTTTATTTGTTGTCGTTGTTTTTTGAGTGTTGCGCAAATTAGAAAACACTTTTGACATTTGCTTCTGTTTCTGGCTCAGCCTTTGGGGGCAGCCACCCCACCCCACCACTCCAAGCTGCTTGTCATTTTCTTAATTGAGCAGTTGGGCCCGCGGCCAAAAAGAAGCAAAAGTCGAGAGCGCACACACCAAACGCTACACACACTCACAATGTTGCCAAATCGACAGCGAAAAACGTAGTGCTACGTGCCGGAAAATGTTGGAAAATGTATGGGGAAATATTGAAGAAATATGGTTTTAATATACTTATCGGCGTCTTTTGAAAATACTTTTTGATACGAAGGAAGAAAATTTGTTGCTTTTCATATCTACTTTCATGTTATATTTTAAGGGTTTTCTCATTGAGCAACTTTTTCGACTTTTTTTCATATTTTTACAGGATTATTCAAAAATATCCAAAATAAAATATTTCGAAAAACTATTATTATTTTAGATATATTAGTTTTTTTGTCCCCCAATGTGACCTAAATACCCAGAGCAACTGCAAACTTAAGGGGGTCTTTCTCATTGAGCAACAAGTATTTTTTTAACCCTATTTTTTTTTTCCTTTTGTTTTTTCTTCCCTTTTTCTTTCTGATTTTTTTGTAATAAAAATGAATTCGACGGAGAATTTCATTTTTATAAATTTTTTTTAATCTCGAAAACACGTTTTTCGAACTGGAGGCCATGATATCTCCAGTTCAAGAACCGGTTTTCATGAAACAAAGTGGAATCGACGCAGAATTATCACCATTCTCAGCTGAACCTCGACCATAATTTTAAAAATTTTTTTACTATTTTTTTACACTAAACTACAAAAAAGCCCGAAATTGAAATTTTGTGAAAATCGCCATTTTGTCAAAAAAAAAATCGCAAAATTAAGCTTTTGAGGTTCAGCCGAGAATTACATCTATACTGATTATAACCCCGTTTTTTTTTCATTTCGGTCCAGACCAAAGACATCGTGGCCGCCGTGACGACACCTTTTTTTTCACTACCAACTCTGAAGTCTCATTACTTTTTGAACAGCCCCCGTCATCGAGGCAAAAAATTTTTTATTTACTGGACCTTTTGTAAACAATAAATAAAAAAAGTTTTCAATTATTCTTTGCGTTTTCAAAATAAGAATTTTTTAAAAAGGGTCCAAAAAACGGGATTTGAATGAGAAGACCCCCTTAAAACAATTATTCATTGATGACCACTTTCCAATTCCATTTCATTGATGACTTTGATGACCACTTTCCAAGTTCCAAGTTCCATCGATTGTTGTGACCCCCTATCGATAGGTTAGGTTTAGGTTGCGATGGCTGAGAGTGACAGGTCACTCTCCCACTTAGGCCACATGGTGATACCATATATTCCTTCCCAGGTAGCATTTGGAAGATCGTTTTTACAAAAATCACTTTGAGGAGTCTTTTTCGAGTCACCTTGCTGATTAAAAAGTGAGTGGTGATTAAAAGAAGACTCAAAAATGACTCATGCATATGCTTAAAATGTGATTCATTGAAATAAGACTAACAAAACGTAAAGCAATCGAAAATTGGCGGGTTGCTTAAGGATGTTAAGTCACATTACACTGGCATTTGTTTTCGGACAAATGATTAATAAGTTGTCCACGATTCCGCAGCCACCGCCAACGCAACTCTTCACAACTCCTCCAGAGAACGACAACTGCAGTCGCTGTCGCCAGCAGCGAGGGAGTTGGTTTTGAGCTTTAGAATTAAGAAGCTTTGTTTTAGTCTTAATTTGGAACTGACAACGCACAGACTATGCTTGTCGAACAAACATTAATAAAAGAACACTCAACACGTGCACCGATCGGTCATCATTATTATATGCTAACAAGCACTTAAGTTTAATTTGCATAATGATTGTTTTTGGTCTAACTATGTTATGTCTTTCTTCTTTTTCTAACGGCGCTTTCTTATCTGAGTTCAAGTCAAATTCTGAATGCAAATTGAAGCGAAGGTCAGGCAAGCGTTCAATTTTGAGTAAAAAAATAAATTTAAATTAAAGTTTATACATTTTGAACTTAAGCAATCAAATGATTTAATAATTTAATGAAAGCAAACTCGAAATGAGTCTCGACACTGATAGGTAATACGACTCGAAAATGATTCGGAAGGGCGAGTCATAAATGACTCCTTTAGAAGAGTCATAAAAGACTCTTTCGTAAGAGTCATAAACGACTCTTTCAGAGGAGTCGCGGCTAGGTACCATTTTCTCCCGACGTAAGAGTCATTTCGGATCGGAAAACGAGCGCACTTGTGACTATTTTAATCAGCAAGAGGAGTCGAAAAAGACTCGAAAATGATCAAAAATTTCTTGAAATGCTGGCTGGGTTGTTTAACCCTATTAGACCCTAGGGTGATCTTCGATACTGAACCATTTTGTGGATAGAATAAACTTAAGCAGAGCTGGAATCTCTATGTCAGATGTCTCCGACAGGTTGAGTAGGACAGGCCGACTAAGAAACCTAAGTCTACTCCTACTTAAAGCGGGGCAATGACACAGAAGGTGCTGTATCGTTTCCTCCTCTTCTTCATTTTCTATTTTTATTCATTTTATAGTTTAACAATGTTCTGTCTAACTTTAAAGGGGCCTACATAACGCCAACATTTTTAATTACAAACAAGGATTGAGAGGAAATTATATGAGAGTACTTATTATAGCTTAGACAAAGGTAACGGATGGGTTCGTGATGACCGTAGTTTGTCAGGCAAGGCTGAAGGTAAAATGGATAAAAATTTCTAGTAGTGCGTTGTGGAACAGCTAAGTTTATTTGAGATAACAAAGCGATAGAGTCAATTTCCCGTGAGGTTCAGAAGGCAGGTCGATAAGGCGTAATCTATCCTCATACGGGGGAAGATGGAGGGAAGGATCCCAATTTAAGCTTCTATAGAAATCAAAATGTTGTACGCCTAGGCGTGCTGCGTGTCTGCCTATAAGACAGTGACCCGTCAAGGCCCCTACCAGAAGTGATATGTGTTCCCTTCTGTAACGTAAAAGTGTGTTAGTACGTTTAGAGTCAAATGTTGGCCACGTTAGTCTCGATACCGCACAGGTGGAAAGGTCCTTGCACCGGTCCGTGGCGAGACGTAGTGTTTCGGCTTTTTTGTAAAGCTTGAAGGTAGCCATAGGCATTCCTATCGTGCTCTTCTCTGGAAGGAGCTCGGTGGTAGTGCCTAGTCTGGCCAGTGTGTCCGCAGACTCGTTTCCATATATGTTCCGGTGTCCAGGCACCCATATTGGGTGAATACTGAAGTGTCTGCCAATTTTTTTTGGGGGAGGGGGGATTTATTGAGCGTTTTTTTTGTTTTTTTGGGGGGGCCTTTTTTTTTTTTTTTTTTTTTTTTTTTTGGATATATATATGTTTTTTTTTTTTTTTTAGTAGGTTGTACTTTTTTTGTGGGCCCCCTTTTCGCGTCGCCCCCCCCCTTTTTTTTGGAAAAAAAAGATGTGTTGGGGATGAGCAAATGTACGATGCTTTAATCAACAAGTAAACTAATATTTTTAGTGGCTCTACAGATTCCTAATATCGCTCAAGAAGTACTGAAGGATTGAGAATTCCCATATGGATCACCATACAAATAGTAGCTCTCGTTGCATTTGGAATTAAAGCTAAGAAAAAGTTAAAGTTATCCACTATTTGCCACCATTCATTCCACTTTCGTCAAATTCAATATTAACTTAGGCCAACTATTCAACATTTCGCCAGCTGGAAACAATGCATTTTCTCATTCTCATTTTCACTTTCCTTTGCTCGCTGCCTTCCGTTTTCTTTTCTTCTTCATTTCCAGCGAAGCATTTATACGTTATTTAAAAACCGTCGTTGGTCAAACTTTGGTCGCTGCTTAGATAAATTACCCCAGGGACAATTGTAATTTACTTTTCGCTCTTTGCCTGTTTGCTTCTAATTATTAATCAGATTTTCCCCGGCAACTTTAAATGTTCTTTCCTTGGGTAATGAGCGACCATTGAAAATGGGGAATTGAAATTGCATTTGCCCGCCCAACGGCGCAGACGTGAAGTCCATCCACACATTTTTCGGACAATTATTCAATCGGGTTTTTGGCAAATTTTGCACCTGCAGGCAGCGAGTTTTGTGTGCTCAATTGATTGGGCTCAGAGTCAGTCAGTCAATTTGCTACGCGTTTGCATTTCAATTTGTTTTGAAAGGGCCGCTTAATTGCTTGCAGCCAAAGTACTTACAAGTCCCTCCCATTTGGCCCCGGCCACTGGCCACAGACCAAAAATGATTTCATTGAATAAAGTTCGTTTTCGCCGCAGACACGAGGAAGAAGATGGCAAAATGATACAACTTTGTGAGGTGTGATGCATTTTTGAGAATGCTCTGAGTGATTCTGAAGGAATATTGGATTTGGCTACTGCAAGTGCACTTGCATGTGGTACCAACCTCAAGTAACTCCGAGTTGTCTCTATGAATCTTTTTTAAAATTGTAGAAAAGTTGTACCTAATACTCAATTTACACTGCGCTCGTACGACTTTTTCTGGGGCTACGACCTTTTAGGTAACATCAAATCAGCCGTTTGACATTTACTTTACATTAAATTGGAATACATATATGTGTTTTTACAACTTTCGGCAACAAAATGGAAAACACCATTCTATATGTGATTGCGGAAATGTAGATGGTTGTAGAAATCATTGAAAACTCGGCTATTGGAATATCTTCTTAATCGCCATTTGAAGGGAATCGAAACAATCGCAAAAGCCATGGAAACAGAGCCAATACCAAGAGCTTTGTGGATGCATGTAACAACAAAACATACCGATGGTTTGAATTCATAAGTAATCTATTGTTTGTTTTATTTAAAGGAACGCTTCGGGTGTTTTTGGGAGGCTGATGTGCTTAAGGCAACTGGTCAGGACGTCAGGAAGTTGCCCCAGCTCACACGGAAAGATTCCAGCTTCGCCTAGCTATTCCATTAGAGAAGAGTTGCAAGAGCGTTGTACACCTTGGGCTTCCTCGAAGCGCTCTCTTAGGGACTTGTGCTTGCTGAGCCGTTTAGGTTTAGCTCCTCGGCGCTTCCTCTCCCGATAACGTCTCGTTTCTTGACGGACAGGAAAGCGCTCCTTCTTCTTCTTCTTGCATCCCTGCTCTGCGACTGGAAGTTGGCGTTTTGAAGTCCTTGACTGATTTTTTTTCCGAGTATCCGGAGACTTGAGTTGTTGCATCTCCATTTTTCTCCAAGCAAATGACTTGACACATGACTACAAGGTAGCCCCCTGCGCAGCCTCGATATTCTCAGTCGGCCTTGTTTCGATGATTCAATGTAGCCATACGATAATATCGAAGGGTGTTACTTTTATTAAAAGCTGTCAAAAAAAGGAATTGTTTTTCAAGCATAGTGCAATGGTGAAGGTGATCTTTGTGGGTCATAAAATGGCATCCAGTGACCGTCCTTTGTACAGAATTCTGCACTTGTTGTAAGAATCCCCATTGGGTGTCACTGACTGCTCGGGACCAGGCTGAATCAGCTGAGTCAGTTAGGGTTCGGCATATTGATTTGTAGGTCTCCTTGTCCATACTCTAAGACAGCGATGTTCAAGAAGAGCGAGGCCAAAAAGTGAGAGTGTATTGGTGTGCAATATTAAAGCGACACAGCCCAGCTTTGAACTGCCCTCAACGACGGCTGAACAGCGAATGAAGGCAAAGAGAGCTCTGCTTACGCTCATATGCCCGACTTCGACATGCGCTCAGCTCGTGTGCGTGTAAATAGCCGATTGCGCTCGGCCCCTGGGGGAACATCGCTGCTCTAAGAGCTTCCAGTGATAGTCTTTAGCTGCCTGATTCTCTCTCTCATCTTGCGAGCGGAATTCTCGGGTCTTGGACACCATGTCGGAAATTGTTAGAAGGGTAAGTGTACCCATGGGTTTTTGTATGAATTGAAATGGAGATTGTAGTCTATTATAAACAATTTTGCAGCGCATTGAGTCCGCAACAGCGGATCTGCAATGTGAATTCCATTAGATACTATGTCAGGAGAGAATACTCAGGCATGTGCCGGTGGTCAGACGCGTCTTTAACTGGTGTAGCTTTTCTACATGCCACGTTCAAAAACGTTTACCTTGTCGAACTCACTGGATTCGACTCACAACTTACTTACCTTGTCTGGGCAATTTAAACACAAATGCCGACATCTTAGCCCATACGACTATCAACCTTTCGCGCAGCATTGCCACAGTTCTAAAGGGAAACGAAAGTCTCCCTCGATTAGCCAAATTTTTGTTAAAGAATCACAGAAAATTGTACTAAAATTTTATTTAGACAACTGCAGACAGCTTTGTATATTTCTCTTTAAAGCCTGATCATCTGAAATAACCATAAAACTATTTCCATTCTCTGATCCCAATGACGGGGATGCTATAAATTGTTTGCGAAAAGAAATAAAATGCTTTTCAGCAGCGGCGGCAGCGACTAATAAGCGATGTATAAATATAAAAACAACAAGTTTGCTAGAGAAACTTGCGCTGTTTGCGCGCAAAATTAATCGAAACTCATAAAGCAGCGTAAACAAAGACAGCCACATACACACACCCACACCCACCCACACACACAGAGCCGTGGCAGAGGGGCGGGGGAAGGTACAACATCGTCGCATGCAGATAAACAGACATTAATAATAGAAATTTTGGCCAAAGTATAGTTTGCCAAGCGGGGAAAACGGGTCAATGGAGGGATGTGGCAAGAGCCCTACTGAACAGATTGCCATCATTTGTATTCTGCTTAGAGGGCAGACCCAGCAGATGTACATACACATGTCCGTGTACAGGAATGTGTGCGGTGTCTGCTGTGGTATCTGTTGAATCTGTTTGCCATCATCAGCGACTCGCTCCAAATTCTTCCTGCGCACATTATCACCAGTCGAAATGGTAGTAAACTCTGTCATATTAGCGCCGATCCTATAAACCAGCTTTCGCCTCCTCCCCTACAAGTGGACAGCTGCATCGACTTCCGGTTGTGCCAATTTACCTGCTGGAAAACCCACTCAGCTGCCGCTACCTCACATTCCTTGTGTACGACTATTTGCGTTGCGCGCACTTCGTTTGTTCGCTTGCATTTCCTTCCGGCTGCCCGACAGGCAGTTCCCGACAAAAAAAAAAAAAATGAAGAAATAAAAACAAAAACAAGAAAAAAATCATGAAGGAAAACTAACATGAACAGGTCGAAGCTTATGTACCCTTGCCTAGGGAAAGATCTTGGGCCAATCCCACTCAAGATACTTCAGTAAGATACTTCGGTAACTTTAAGCTTTGTGTGAGTCCAACAACTGTGGACTGTGATTTCTCGAGAACTAATGAATTTTGTATCATTTAATCATTAAGATATTAGAATAGATCACTGAGAATAGGTTACTGTTTAAGTCACTGAAAAGGCTCCAGGCAATAAGTTTTGTTTGTTCAAAACTTTTAAAACAGGACACTCACACACACAAGAAAGTTGGTAGAAGTAGATCAGCAGCGGCCTCTCCATGCCAGCATTGTTATAACAGTTTGGGAATTCCAAAGTTGCACAAGTGCAAAAACCGACACGAAAAGTCAACGCTAAGTTGACAGAAGCCTTTGCGTGTGTGTGTACCCAAGTCAAGCCACTATAAATTTTGAACATATTTCTGTTCTTCAAAAGGTACCGAACATTTTCTAAAAAGAAGTTGTCCGGTTCCAGCTCAGGTTAAAAATGGCATTTATATAGTAATAAGATAAGCAAATTCCATACAAATGTTCCTCTCCCTTTTATAATACCATAAGTTGGTATGACCATTGAGAGTTGAAATCTTGGTGTGTTATATAATTAGGGTTTCCAGGATAGCCAAAAACTATAATAATACAAGACTTTTTTAATATATTTATTTCAGATCGGTAAATGTACTTTAAATTAACACCAATCTGATTTCCTTTTAATGTTAAATGTTAATT